>CAMKVN010001649.1:0-17328 GCA_946474995.1 Funneliformis geosporum
TTAATATAATTTAACCAAGTTTTACTTTTACCATTTAGACGTCTGTCTAAACTCTTGATTTCGTCTAGCAACCTTAACTATAATTGATATATGTTTAATTGTTTTATTATTGGATAGCTTTTATACTTATTATAGAAATGATAATCAATTTTTCAACCAATTAAAAGAAAGTCTTCCTATGATCCCAAAGATACTATATTTAGAGAAGGTTACTATATAAGATAGATATTATATAAAGAAAATATAATAAAAAGGAGGTATTAATCATGATTTATGATAATTGTCAATCATCTTTTTTTAATTTCGAATTTTTGAATTTTTAAAATAAAAATATACTATACATTTATATTATGTTTAGATAATACGAATAACACAAATTTTATGAATGACGTAAATTTGCGAATAACGCGATCAGAGTTATATTTATTTCAACTCTAGTTTTTTTATTTTTTTTTTTTTATTTTTGGTTTTTTTTTATCTTTACAATCTTATTATTCTATCAAATTAAAATGGCTTCACATGCAAATAATAATACTAATCATGCAAGAGTATCAGAAAAATTGCAAAAAGTATGGAATGTAAGAGAAAAACTTGCAATTATTATGTATCATGAAAAGGGTCATAACAAAAATGTGATAGCAGCTAAATTCAACATTGAAACTAAATAAGTTTGTAATTGGTTATCTAAAAAAGAACAATTTATGAAGATATAACCTAGTTTAAAATGTTTAAACAAAAATAAACCTCCAAAATATCTTGCTTTGAAAGTAGCTTTAGTTGAGTGGGTAAAAGAAAAAAGAAGTAACTAACAGGCAGTTTCACAAAATATAATTCAAGTTAAAGCAAAAATATTAGCACAACCACCACAATAGTATGCTATTTATCCTGATGTACAACTTATTGCTTTTAGTAAGTAATAAATGGTTAGATAATTTGATGAGTCATAACAATTTGAGTAATTGTTGTAGAACTACTATTGCACAGTATTTGCCTGATAATTTACTTGAAAAATAACAAGAATTTCTAGTATTTGTTATGTATAGGTGAATTTAACATGATTATTCTTTAGCATTTATTGGTAATATTAGTGTTTCACACAGATCAGATTAGATCAGATTTAGGTAAAATCTGATTCGATCTGAAACTGAAAAATCCAAATCTGATTCAATCCAAATCTGCCAAATCTGAATTTGAATTTGTATCTGAATCTCATAAATCTGAATTTGACAAATCTGAATTTGTATCTGAATCCATATTCGTATCTGATAGATCAAAAAATTTTTTAACAAAAATCTATCTCTGCTATTTAGAATGGCATTTTAATGTTAAAAAAACAACAATTTTGTTGTTTTTTTAACAAAAATCTATCTCTGACGTTCGGAATAGTGTTTTAATGTTAAAAAAACAACAATTTTATTTTTTTTAACAAAATCTGCCTCCAATATTCAGATTAGTATTTTATTATTAATAAATATCACGTTTATCTTTCGGGGTAGCATTTTAATATAAAAAATTAATAAAATTAATTTTATTATTAATAAATGCTATGTCTGACTTTTGGGACAGCATTTTTATATTAAATATTAATTTTATTATTAATAAATGCCACGTCTGACTTTCGAGGTGGCATTTAAATATTAAAAATTATTAAAAATGAAAAATTTTAATAATAAATGTCGCGTTCGACTTTTGGGATGGCATTTTGTTATTAAAAATTAATTTTTATTAATTTTTTAATAATAAATGCTGTGTCTGACTTTTGGGTGGCATTTTATTGTTGAAATTAAAATTTTTTAATGATAAATGCCACATCTAACTTTGGGGTGACATTTTTTATTTCAAATTTAACAAATCAGATCTGAATCCAAATCCAAATCCATCAGATTGAATCAAATCAAAATCTGAATCTGATCTGGATCTGACGAATTGAATCAAATCAAAATCTGAATTCAAATCTGATTCGATCTGATCTATTAGATCTGAATCAGATTCAGATTGAATTAGATTTTTTGCAGAACACTAATAAGTACTCCTGTATTAATCAAAAATTTTATATTTTGTAATTGATTAATACCTGTTACTATTCAAGAGGAATACTTTGCAAGAGGGTATTAATATCAACATTATACGGTAATATTACTTTATCTTTCTTTTAATTCTAAAAATATTCTTATTTATATTTCTTTTATATAAACTTAATAGAAGTATAACTTAGCATTATTTATTTATTTATTAAAAATTTCAAACCAATTATTTCCAGCTTTTTAAAAATTCAAATTCTTGAAGAACAACGTTTTCTTTCTAAATTCTTATCTATGATGCTTTTAATAAACATTTCAAAATTATTAAATAACTTGCTTTTTATAATTTAAACTTTACAAAAAATTTTTTTATTATTTCTAATTTCTTTATTATATTAGATATATAAGAGCTTGTTAATAAAAAAGGAGAAAATCTAAAAAAAAAGTTTTTACAAGTTTATTTTACTAAAAAATCATATTTAATATATGAAGTAAAATTTTATTTTTTTTTAATTTTTTTAGATTTTCTTTTTTTCTATTGATAAGCTTCTAGATAGTAAAATGATTATATTAAATTATTTATAAGGCAATCAAATATTCATTATATTATTATTTAATCAATTTTTATATTTAATCAAATAATTATTCAATATTTTTTTATTATAATATAAGATGTAATATTACTATAGAAATAGCTAATAATTTATTATTATATGTTAACTTTTAGAAAAATCATCTTAGATATCAAATCCTACATTATTTTTCTTTTATATAGAGCTAGTTACCTTCTATTTTTATTTTTATTTCATAACTGCTTAATACTTTCTTAGTTGCTTATTCTACAAATAGAATTAGCTTATTCTTACAAATTATCCAATAAAAATTCCTAGTTATTTATTTTATAAACCTAATTAGATTATCTAAAAATGTACAGTCAACCCTTGATATAACGAATTTTATGTCCTGAACTTCAACTTCGCTATAGAGCTATAGTGAATTTTTTAAAGAATTTGATTGGCTAGTTCGTTATAACGAGGGTAAATTTAATATAGTTGTCCAAAAAATTCGTTATATAAAAATTCGCTATAGAGAGGTATGACTGTAATAAAATTCTAATAATAGCAATTGTTTTTCTTTATAATAAACTTTATTTTGAAATTTAGGTATATTGCTGTAATTTTGTTATTAGAAAAGAAACATCAAAACATATACAGTAACTTCAAGAAAGAAATGTGTGAAGAATTTGTCCTTATATATGGATACTAGTATATAGATTTTAAATCAGTTCTGACATTTCTTTTTCTTTTCTTAATGATTTTAGTAGTCATTAAACTTAGTTCCTTTGGGTCTATCAATAATGATAGGTTGCCCTAAACAATTAGATTATTTTTACAATTCTATTATCAGAAGGTAGCTAATATTTAGTCTAGATTTTTAGATAGTTTTTCTTTTGTTTTCTTATTTTCCTAGCTTTACATTTGTTACCAGGAATAATTCTCCTCGTACATATAAATCTAGTTACTTTACTATGATAAGTAAATTTCTTATCATTGGATAAAAAATCCACTTGTAAAGATTTTTTACAATGATATTTACCTATCATATATAAGTAAACATTAATATGAATTTTTTTTTAATAAACGCGAGTTAATATATGAAATTTTCGGGGTATACACATTTATATGACGCACGACTTTTATTAATCTTTATTAATATACTAAAGGAAAGAGCAAATACTTTTTGTAAATTTGTGAATAAATTTTTATTTTTTTTGTTCCGAATCGCATTTTTTGGTTATTAAACAAAGGTTCGTTTGTTATATATAAATATAATCATCTTGCTCATTGAAATAATCCGACTTCTTAAAAACTACTCTCCAAGCAATCTCGATAGAGCAATTCTAACGTAAGGACTAGATATACTTTTTGGTTTATTTTTGTAAATTGTCATAATAATTGCCATAGCCAATGAAAAATAAATAACTTCGCCATTTCTATTTTTTCCATAGAAAAATTTAATTTAACAATATGTCAACGTTTAATAAGATCCTATTATAAATAAAATTCACAAGTACCTTATATTCTTAACCTTTCCTTTCTTGACCAACAATTTCCAAAGCGATTCAATTGATAACCTTAAACTATACATTCCAATATCTAATCTTTTATTAGGACTCTCTACTAGAATCCATAATCCTGCGATAAATCCGTTAAGGTATATCCTAAATAAAAGAAACTAATTTATACAATATTTTCATAAATGTGTGTGTTTTACTGTAAATAAAAAAAGGTGACTGACCTTGATGTAGGCATGAACTTATTTGGAAGTATATTTTGAAAACCACAAATTAATGCCCATGCCGTGGCAATTGCCATGGTAATAAACGTGGCTCCTTTAAATATTTCTGGTACCGCATTATTTAATATCTGATTTATGATCTCATTAGGTCTATTAAAACGATTTGAATTAAAAAATTGGTAAGTAACCAAATGAAATAATTTCAAAAATAAAAAAATTTTCTCATTAACCTCTCAATTAAGGATTTTCCACGGAAGAGAAAAGAAATTGTATAAACCATTGTCATGAATTTAAGAGAATCAACACCTTCTTTTGCAATAAATTTTGTATAAGTAACCAAACAACTAGGCTCCTCGTGATGTAACATAGCGCACATCATTTTTGAGTGAGCGGGATGAGCGATTTCCCATATCGGTTGAATTGGTTTTAAATTATCAGGAAGTGGTGGCACATCTCTACCATGAAGTTTAGGTGAATAAAATTCAGGGAAATAGAGCGAAGATAATATTGCTATACGATCAACTATTTCTCTTCCATTTGGCCACGGCATTGTGTCAGGGAAATCGCTTGGTCTTGGATTTACATATATTTTACTACGACCTGTAATAAACTTATCGTAGTTACTCTACAAAATATAAAATGTATAAATTATTTTTTTTTTTTTTTTTTATTGAAAAAAGATTAATAATAATCTTAAAAAAAAAATTTTTTTACTTACAGGGAATATGTCAGGATGTAATAAGTAGGCGGAAATCAATTGAGAAGAGCTAATCGGAAATAATAACCAAGAACCCCACCACCAAGGCATTTTAGGAATAATTCTATTTTGTCTAAGTGCGTGATAAGTAAATTGTAAACTTTTGCTCAAAATATATACAGCAATCATTATTCTACGAGGTTGATCCCTGTCAATAAGCAATGTAGGACCAGCTAATAACCCAGCCAAAAAAGGTGGAACCAGTGGAGAACATACTATATCATCTAATGAAGACGGTTTTCGAAGTAATGGGTCAAATAAACGCATAAAAAACCGAACGAGGCTTTTATACATTATCACGTATGTTGAAACTGATAATGCAAGTCGTGCAGATGAATCGAATGGTAAACCTTTTATAATTTGGTTGATGCTACCAATGTAGAAAAGAGGTTTAAAAAAATTTATATAAAGAAGCCCTGTAAAACTGAGATCTAACACATTACGAACCTCTTTTTCCTATTAAGTATTCCGGGCACATGAATCAGAAATTCGATTACATTTGCAATGGTAAACACTTGTACGAGGGCAAATAAGCCTGTACGTGTAGTTTGTGGCAAACATTCTTTATGTAAACAGTAAATTGTCGATAGAGGTGTATTATGGTTATGTGGTTTACAGCTATACGCAGAAGTTTTACGTTAATAACCAAATTAATCAATTAAAATAAATTTTCAAATTGTTTGAAGAACTACTTGGATACAGCCTTGAACTCTACGGGCGTTGGAAGTTTCGCATGGACTTTTCCCAATACAGGTATCAACAATTTGTGTGTTGAAGCATAACCTTTATTAGATATGACAAAGGTCAAAAGAAAAAGCCATTGTGCTTTTTTATTATTATTTCGACGTAAACTTGTACGAATACCGTCTTCGCTTTCCAAATTATTATACAGGATAAATGGTTCAGACATATTGAAACAACTTTTATATTTTTATTATGATCAATTCAGCGTTTATAAAAAAAAAATTTGTCACATGCTTGCCGATCTCTACGAACGCAGATGTGAACTGAGATGACCGACTCAAGCTACGAGTCACCTTGATCGTCGACTCAAATTTTGCACTTTAATTTCAAACTTTAACTAGGCAAGTGTCTTATTAAATTAATTAAACAAATAAATAACAAGCAAATCCATAAATCTATTAGATTTCTGTTAAAGTAGTTTAAAATCGATCTTAAAGATCGCCTCTCATCATCGGAAAATTTTATCTTTTTGATGATCAATTGTATCACGTAAGCACCAAAATTGGTCAAAATCATTGTCGAGCAAAAATAGCAATTCACTATAAATTTCTATAAATAATTCTCAGGAAATTCCATTTTTAACAAATGAATTCCAAATGACAACACTTTTTGTAATATTATTAAGTTGTCTTTCGATATTACCATGGTTAATTTCCATGATACGTGAAAAAAATGTTCCATTTACGAGTTCAATAGAAATATCAAAAAACAACAATTCAATAAATTTAATAAATGAATCAATAAACATTTGTTCGATAAGTGATGCAAGATACGATTGTGGTTATTTTGGTATAACAAAAAAAGAATGCGAATCGAGATTTTGTTGTTGGCGTCCATCAGACAATACAGAAGATAATTGGTGTTTTTATAAGAAAGGAGATCCATATACATGTGATATTGACCCTGCTACCAGAGTTGATTGTGGATATATGGGAATACAGGCTTTTGAATGTATTAACATATTAAATTGTTGTTGGAATCCTACGGACGTTATTGGTGGAAATTACTGTTATTACAAGAGTCAACATTGTAAAGGATATAAGGTGGTTAATATAGAATATCAAGGCAATGGCCGCATTCTTATTGCGGATCTTGAGTTGAATGGACTTGGATGTGGCATTTATGGACATGATTCAAGGCATCTGAAGTTACTCGTAGAGGTAAAGTTATAAATAAAAAAAATAAATAAAAAACGCGTTTTATGTACAAAAATTAAACTTTTAAAATTCCTAGTATGAGACTGCGGAACGGTTGCATGTAAAAATATATGATCCAAAAGAGTGGAGATTTGAAGTGCCCGAAGAAATTGTCCCTATTCCATTATCGGAACCAATAAACAACGACATGCTTTATCATTTTCTATATAATGAAAATCCTTTCACCTTTTCGATTGCACGAGCTAATACTGGAGAAAAAATTATTGATACTGATGTTCCTGGAATGAATTCTTTGGTCTTTGAGGATCAATATATGGAAATTTCATTTAAGCTACCACAAGATCCATATATTTATGGATTGGGTGAAGTAGTAGATTCACTCCGAAGGGATCCTCATGGCACCTTTCAAACCATTTGGAATAGAGATGCTGCCAATCCTGTAGCTGAAAATATTTATGGAGCGCAACCATTTTATTTGGAAATAAGAAATGGATCTGCTCATGGTGTATTTTTGAGAAATGCAAATGGAATGGATGTGGCTATCACACCGGGGAATCCCGCTAAATTGAATTGGAAAGGTAATTAAAAAAAAAATTGTTTATAATTATTTATTTGCTATTGAATAATATTCATTAACACTATATGTTTTATAAAGTTATTGGAGGAGTTTTCGACTTTTATATATTTCTTGGACCGACACCCTCAGATGTTATCGCTCAATACACGGAAGTAAGAAATTAATAAATCATTTAAAGAGAGATTAAATGAATAATAATAAGAATATTATCATTTTTTAGGTTGTCGGAAGGCCATCACTTCCACCATACTGGGCCCTTGGATATCATCAATGTAGGTGGGGATATCATAATGTGAAAGTATTAGAAAAGGTGATATCGAAGTTTAAATTGTATAATATTCCATTGGAGACGATCTGGACAGATTTAGATTATATGGATGGTTCCAAAGATTTTACATGGAATCCCACAAATTATCCACGTGACGAAATGGTTAGATTTATGGAAAAATTACACGAGGACGAACAACATTATGTTGTTATTATTGATCCTGCCATTAAGATTGAAGCAGGATATTATCCTTATGATGAAGGTGTCCGAAGAAATATTTTCATCAAAAATCACAAAGGGGAAAATATCGTAGGACGCGTTTGGCCGGGATTAACAGTATTTCCTGATTGGTTCAATGAGGACACTTCTGTTTATTGGGGAGATATGTTGGAAAAGTGGCTGGAAAATGTTATGGTTGATGGATTGTGGATTGACATGAATGAAATTTCAAGTTGGTGTCGAGGAGAATGTATCCAAAGAAAAGCAATATCAAATGACGATATTCACCTGTCACATCCGCACGAACATTGCATGGAAAATATTGACAATTACACCGCCACCAAGGCTCGATCTCGTAATCTAAGAAATCCACCGTATAAAATTAATAATGGGGCAGCAAGGTTACCATTAGATGAATCGACATTGGCATTGAATGCCGTTCATCATAATGGACTCTTGGAATATGATGTTCATAATTTATTTGGTCATATGGAAAGCATGATTACATATAACATTTTGTCCAAAAGAATTAGGAAAGGAAAGAGACCGTTCATTATTACTAGATCTAATTTTGCTGGTACAGGGAAATATGCTGGTCATTGGACAGGTGACAACTGGTCAAAGGTGAGTAAGAAAGTAATTTGTATTAGTATTGGATCACGTATAAACAAATAATTTTTACCGATACTTAATATTTTCGACTTTAGTGGTCATACCTTTACTATTCTATACCCGGGATCCTTAACTTTCAGGTGGTATTAATAAAAGTAACCAATTTTGGGGGATTAATATTAAATTAACATACTTCTCCGTTAATTAAATAGATATTTGGAATCCCATTAGTTGGGGCTGATATATGTGGATTTAGTGGAGCTGCAACCGAAGAATTATGTTTAAGATGGATGCAACTTGGATCCTTTTATCCATTTTCGAGAAATCATAATGCAATATTAGAACCTGGTCAAGAACCATATTTATGGCCTTCAGTAGCAATAGTATCACGAAAATTTTTGAATATCAGATATTCTTTACTACCATATTATTATACATTATTTTATGAAGCGCATTCAAAAGGTTCAACAGTGTGGAGACCACTTTTCTTCGAATTTCCATCATCAAAACATGCATTGGCAATCGATCGACAATTTATGATTGGATCAGGGTTACTATTATCACCAGTGTTGCGTCCACAACAAACCATAGTTGAGGCGCTTATTCCTCCGGGACTGTGGTATGATTTTTATTCCGAAAAATTAAGCTTTAATGTTACTAAATATGATGGAATTTATGTCGATTTATGGGCTCCGTTAGAAGTTTTACCCATATTGATTAGGGGTGGTAATATTTTACCTATGCAATATCCCGAATTAACTACCGCTGCTACTAAAAGAAATAATTATTATTTGCTTGTGGCTTTAGATGGAGATGGAGATGCTAAAGGGACTCTTTATTTGGATGATGGTGAAAGTATTGACATTGGTAAAAATTTTACTTATACAACTTTTATTGCAAAAAATGGTTCTGCATTAATGACAAGATGTGATCAATGTGATCAGAATGATGATGGTACTCAAGGGTATAATGTAACGTCTAAATTAGATAAAATTATTCTTATGGGTATTGGAAAGTATAATAAAGCAATAAAAGAAATTTTGCTGAATGGAAATTATGTTAAATGTCATTGGTTTATTGATAGAAATTCAGAAAAATTGATTTTATCTGATTTAGAATTAAGTTTAAATAATCTTTGGAATTTAACTTGGGTTTATGATTAATAAATATTAAATAAATTAAAAAATATGAGGAGAAAATTAGTATTAAAGTATGGGATGGGGTTGGAAATTAAAGAGAATTGATTTTTTTAAAAAAAAAATTTTTTGTAGATATTATCATAATTTCTTAGCAGACTTTTTGAATGGTTGTCTTTTTGGTTTAGTTCCTTCATAAAGGATAAATCTATTTATTGATTGTATTAAAATTTTTTATTAATTAACTTTTTTTTTCCTTTTTAAATGATCGAACTATTCTATTATTATTTTACGATCATCTGATATGATGAGAAAAGCGTAATTAGTATTTCGAATGAATTCAATTGGCATCGCACACAAAGAAACAACAACTTACAAAGAATTAATCAATCTTTCTGTCCAACTTTGACCAAGAACATGATACCATCTTTTTAATAAAGGAACCTCTCGAAATCCTACATTGTTATGAAGAGGGTTAAATAAAATCGAGAAAAAAAAATAAAAGTCACAAGCCAAAAATCGGAAATCTCTTACCTGGAATGTTTATTTCAGAGACAAAGTCTGGATATTCCGCCAACACATATCCACAATGTGTGTGAAAATTAATTCCACTTTTCCTAATAACTTTCAAATGTTCATCATTAAACGTAGTCATAGTAGCGTATTCAGGAAAATTTATTATTTCTTCATCATCATCAGTAAAATCTCGATGATTTATCGTGAAATATTTAAATGAATAATTTGTTGCAACATCCAAAAAGTCTTTTAAAGCTTCAGCACTAAAGACCCAAGGTTCTTTAAGTTCCATAATAATACACATATATTCTAATGTTTTTGGTACACAAGTAGCCAACCTTCTAAATAAATCATCAGCTTCAAGCCCATCTCCCCCATTGAATGTAAAATTTTTTAATTTAGTACAATGACGAAATATAGACAAGATTTCCTCATCATCTAGATCCAATAAAAATAAATCTTCAAGATTTTTACAATAAGTAGTAATTGCGACTATAACACCTGGTGTATAATCTTTTAGAGTTAGCCTTCGTAAATTAACACTGGATGTCTTAAGAATTCCAATTATAAATTCTTCTGGCATTTCAAAACATCCACCATAATAAAATTCTTCAAGTAAAGGAAATGATTTCGAAACCTCTAGAACTCGTGGACATTCCAATTCGTAACAATTCCGCAGTATAAGAGATCTTAATTTGCTGCAAGATTTGAAAGCATCCAAAGCTTCATCAGTTGCAACATCCAAGAATAAACATTCAAGTCTAAGTCTAATGAGCGAAGCGGATTGTGATCTAATTGCTTCCATTGCTGGTATAAAATTAATCTCTTCGGATCTAATCGTTAAATACTTTAAATTCTTTTGCGCCCTAATAAGTGATGATAAGGCTTCCTCTTCTGAACGTGCCACCGAATTGATATCCATTCGAACCACACCTTTACAAACCTCCGCCATATCCCTGTACAATGGAGCGATATCCTCTTTGACTAAACTATGACATTGGAAATACTGTAAACCGCTCAAGCTGATTGTTGCACCCGAAAGATTTAAAAGTCGAGCCACGACGACATTTAAAGGGTGTAAATCCGGATCGTTCACGATCCTCAAAGTACGAATGTAAGTGCTATGATTGGTAAATAATATACATAAAACAGCAAACACTAACAAGTTCTTAAAATAACTATCATCTTCCATATGTTTACATGGATCCGCAAGCATTGCTGGTGATAGAAAATAATATTTTATGTTTTGTAACAATTCCAGTAATGGGAGATGACGTAAATATGATGCGTAATCAAATACGGTTCCTTTTGGACATGAAGATAAATTGACTCCGTGTGTGATTAATACTGAGGTTAATTTTTCTTCGGCATTTGACAAATAAGTTCGAATGCATTTTGAATGTTGTTTGTTATAATTTTGCTTGTTGAATGGAGCTTCCCATAGAATCGGTACGACTATTTTACACCATCTTCGGTTTACCATCAAAGCGGAGAATAAATCGTCCGAACTATATTCGTCTTTAAGGTAAAGGAAAATCTCATGTAAAACTTCGGTTGACAGTCGTTCCATCTTTCTTTTCTTTTGATTATAAATATAAGTTTATGAAATTAGAAACAAAGGAATGTCTCGTAATTGAAAGTAATTATTAAAGTTTATATATAGACAATGATCACTCTACAAGGAAAAAATATTATAATACTCTTAATCTATAGTTTCCTTGAGCAATTATAATTTTTTTTTATTGTTATTTAAGGTTTGCTAACATATTGTGTAAAAACAAAGTTAGTGTTTCGTGTTTAGTGTTTTTTTACCTTGTAAAGTTCTCAATAGAATTAAAAAAAATGAATTGCAATACATTTTATATAAAAATAAGTCGAGATCAAAAAGTAAACATAAATTTCTTGATTTGGAATGTGTACACGCTTTACAAATGAAGTTTAGTATCCTGAACGCGTTATCTGAATCTTACTACTATAAGAGTATTAGCATAGAGGCTTTGAGAATAAATCGCACGTTACACGGATATACACGACTAGTTTACGTTTAAGATTTAATACTGAAACGGTTAAAATGGTAAAGTTTTTTTTTTCAATAAAGTTTAATAAAAAGATTAGTCGCGTCGATAATCTTTCATTTATATTTATTATAATAAGAATTTTGTTTTAAAAAAAGTATTTTTAATTTCTATATTTATGGCTTAGCATTACAGTAAATCATTTAAGATTGGTGATGCATATGTTACACTATTCCGAAATGTACGTTTTTAGTAAATCATATAAATTTATATAAATTCTAAATTGGATCTCAAGGTTGAGTCTCGATTACGGATTAATTTCGGTTCTTTCCTTCTTTATTATTTTTTATTTTCAAGTTTTCTTTATATAATAATGAGAATTTATAAACAATATAAAGTCTAGGTTGCATTATTTTCGTGTCACAGCCAAATTTCTATAATATTAATGGAGGGAAGATTACAATAGTATGGTTTCTTTTTTCACATTAATGATTTTCCGAAAGACCTCCATGTGGTGTGAACATAATGGCATCAATAGTTTTCGTGCAACAACTTGCTAACCCTTCCTTATATTCTGGCCGTTGTGCTTGAATTTATAATGAATCCGAATTGTTGGAACGGGTTAATTGAAAAGAAATTGTATTCAATACATCACAAAAAAATGCGGAGCAGATGAAATAATTTTTTTTTTACAGTATTATTTACAAAATATCATTCAATAATTAGGGGCTGAAGCATATTAAAAATAAACATATTAAAAATAAGTATTATCGTTTATAAAAACAGCCCAAAAAATTTCTTGAAGCCGAAACTGAGTTCAGGCGTAACCGGGAATCTGAAATTAGTTTAGGTTATGTGTTCAAAATTAAAGGAAATTTTTTTTTGATATTTTACTAGTTTAGGTTTAGACGAAACAAAACAGGTTAAGACGACATCTATGTGCATGATCATATTTAATTTTGATTATATAATATTTAATTTTAATTATTTGTAAATATAATCAGCATTTTACATAAAATTATTAATATTAATTATGTATTATATTTTTAATTGAAAAAGTCAATATTATCAGATTTTGAAGCACAATTGGTGGCATGTTATAAAGATTTAGGATATTCATCTATTATTCACTATTATTCTTTGAATATGCAAGTTTTCTTATTAAGAAATCAATATTTCTGAAGGTATCATTTACATATTAGGAATGTTATCTTAATTAATTTTAATAAAAATGACAAGTTTTTCAATCATATTTACAATATTATATTAGTAATATTTATTAGTATTTAAATTATATTTTATTATATTTATTATTTATTAATTCAATAACTTTAATTTCAATAATAAATATTTATGTTATCTTTATTAAAATATTTAACAGTTTGATAATTATTGTTATAAATAATAATAATTTACTAATGAAATTTTAAAATACATTTACTAATTCTTTATTAAATAGTTTTATTTCTAATAATTAATACTTTAAAATTGTTTACAAACCTTTTAAAATACTTTAATTCTACAATAATATATATTTTATTCTACAATTATAAATATTTTATTTTATGTAAATAATTATTTTATAGTGTAATAAATGCATATTAAATAAAAATTAAGCCAATTATGACCAAATAATATAATTATATTATTTAGTCATAATCAGTTTAAACTAGGTTATTTAGTAATAAAATAACTTAGATTTAATTAAATAACCTAAATATAACTAATAATTTAAATATAACTAAATAATCTAGATATAACTAAATGATTTAAATATAACCAAATAATCTAAAAGTTAATAACCTAAATATGATTAAATAATTTAATTAAATAACTTAAGTGTTGCGATTTTTTATACCTTCTTATTTTTTTCTTACTATATTTCTTATCTTGAAATTGCTTTTCTTTATTTTTCTATTATTATTTGTAATTATATGATTAAATAACCTAAATATGACTATGACCAAATAATTTGAATGCATCTATTTTTAATACATACTATAGGCAGTATTATACATTTTTATATTCAAAGCATTTTAAGAATGTCCAACACTATATCCAAATGTCTAACATTATGTCCAAAATATTGTCCAAGAATATTCTGTGACAATACTACTACAGGTTAATAAATAGTTTCTATTATAATTTGCGTTACTGACTTTTTGAGTCTGCTAAGAGATCAACTTCTATAAGGATGATGCTGACCTACTACATCAGTTTGGGATCTGGCTTCTATAACAAAGATGCTGATTTACTATGCCAGTTTTGGAATCAGCTTCTTTGGTGAAGATGCTAAGTTTTATGTTGTAAATATACGCTAATTTGTTTGTCTTTCAAGATGCTAAAGTGGTGTAAAAAAATTATATTGGGTAGCATAGTAGATTTGCAATTAATTTCAGTTGACAATATGTCATAATTCTGATCGATCTTTTAGACATGTGATTTGAAGATCTAATTTGATGCTATGATAATGACCTGATAGTATTCTGAAACTCTTCTGGAACTGTCATAGAACTGTTATAAAACTGTCATGGAATTAGCAGGAAATATGAGTAATTCTATTCATTTACCAGTTCCAGATTACTTATATGCTAACTTTGATATCAAGTTATTATATCTAAAGATTTGGCTGAATTTATGGAATAATACTAGCTGACATTATTATTAATTTACTATGCTTTACTGCATTAGTCACGTGATACTATTCCAGTACTAGAACATCTGATATTGATCAGCTAAAAACATTTAGCTAAAATTATGAAATAGTATTAGCTAAATAATAGACTAGTTATAAGTTAATATTAGGTTAGTGATAGAAATGTTCTGGAGATATTCCTGAAATTGAATATATATGCATTCTGTCACATATTTTTATATTCAAAGATCTGGTCAAAATTATTATTAATTTACTACGACTAAGTTCGCAATTTTACTTTTAGCTTCTATTTGTTACTATAATATCTTCTATCATTATGAAAAAATATGTTGATACTCAGGTGTTACTCTATATATATATTGTTAGGAGAATCATATGATAATAATCCTAGAGAGCTTAGTGTCAAATAATATCCAGTGAAATATATGCAATATCAAATGACTGTAAGTATTACGTCTTCAGTTCTGTCACTTTCTCGTAACTTTCAAGGAATCATGTCTAAGTTATTTAATTGCTGTAATATGCCAGCCAATTTTAGACACATGATTTGAAAGTATCACTTATTAAGAATATATTTATTTGCATCTAGATCCCTTTATCATACCCAATATATATCTAAAAAAGATAAGACTTCTGCTAATATTTATATAATGATTACACAGAAGTCTTATCCTCTAGATATCACATATATATGAATACATATTCAAACACATATAAGTCTTCTTCTATTATTTTATATAAAGATTCTGAAGAAGACTTATCATCTAAATATACTTATTTGCGTCAATTAAGTGAATGTATTTATTAAGTATACACTATCAGCCAATTTTATATTACTTTTTGGTATAACTCTATATTATGTGAAGGATATATTATATCCGAGTATATCTAGAAAGATAGAGCTTTCCTTCATTATTTTATATATAGATTATGAAAAAGACTTTACTTTCAGATACATATCTGCTTGTTTTCCTTTTATGATTTATTTACTAGTTTGCTATATGTCTTTTTTTCGAAGAATGAAAAATTAATTAAACATTTTAGAATTATAATAACTTTACCTACTGTTAACATATATACCCAACTATTTCTAATTAAATTGATTGCATTGGAACCCATTCTTTCATCTGCAATGATGGTATTAGCTCCTTAACTAGTATTCTATCACATAATAATATTATGGCAGAATATGATAACAGAATAACCGCTATACTTATCTAATAAGCAACCTGTACATTTTATGCCTACTGAAGTTAGTGATGATATCAAGGGATACTTCTCCTATATTTTGCATATTGCTGATATTTTGATTAATAGACAAAAAGTGATCATAAATATTACAGACATTAAACTTTTCTTTGATGTTATAGTATCTGAAGAGATACATACTACTAGGGTTCTGCAATTCAATTTAATATTTGAATATTTGATTTGATCAAATTCAAATTAAAGAATGATTTATTTGATCAAATTTAAATCAATGTTTGATTCGATTCGATCAAATTTAAATCAGATATTCAAATATTTGATTTGATTTGAATCAATAGTAAAGCCATCTCCAAAGCTTTAGAAGTGATTCTTACTAAGAAAACCATAATAAAAAGCGCTTTCACAGCTTCAGAAATGCCTTCTTTACTATAAAAAAAATAGTAAAAAATGCCTTCACGGCTTTCAGAGATGTTATTTTACTAAGAAAACATAATAAAAAATATCTCCGCAGTTTCAGAGATGTTATTTTACTAAGAAAATATAGTAAAAAACGCCTCCACAGCTTCAGAGATGCTATTTTACTAAGAAACCTAGTAAAAAAACGTCTCCGCAACTTCAGAAACATTTTTTTACTAAAAAACCTAGTAAAAAATGCCTCCGCAGCTTCAGAAATATTTTTTTAATAATAAAATGGTTACGAAGCCAAAATGGCGGTTATTACAATCATACCTCTATATAACAATATGTCAGAACATATAGAAATTTTTTTTAAAAATATCGTTATATCAAATTATACTGATATTTATATGATCTCAAGTATAGTGGGTAAATAAAATTTTATCGGTATATAAAGTTTTTAATAGTATATTGGTATATAGAATATCAGTATATAGAGGTCTGACTGTACTAAGTTTTCTTAGTAAAATTGAAGCTGCAATAGTAGTTATTGCTAAGTTTCTTAGTAAACTGAAGCCGCGATGTCAGTTATTACTAAGTTTTCTTAGTAAACCAAAGCTGTGATAGCAGTTATTATTAAGTTTTCTTAGTAAACTGAAGCTGCAATGGCGGTTATTACTAAATTTTCTTAGTAAAACTGAGACTGCAGAGTTATTTTACTAAGTTTAATAGTAAAAATTCACCTGT
>CAMKVN010001650.1:0-17314 GCA_946474995.1 Funneliformis geosporum
GTCGTCATGGGCTAATGATCTATTACTTCATTACTTCATTAACTGATTTGGTTAATTTCGCAGATCATCTTTTTGCCAATTATTGTGTCATTGATCCTTGTAGATCAACTCACATGATGATCATTTGCAGATCACTTTACTGCGTCACATTTCTTAATTTTCTGAAGATCATTTGGGTTACAACATATAAGGTTCGTTATACCTAAATATTGTAACAGTATAACGATTAATAATATTCAAAAAAAAACTTATTTTTTTTTAGTAAAAAAATAACAATTAAATATATATAAAAAGTAATTGTATAAACAATTATGCAATGATACATAACAATTATTATCCTTTCTCTTTAAATAACCAAATTTTTAATGTTATCAAATGACATCACATTTATTTCGCTCGAAAATTCCAAAAGATCAAACACCACATGTTGTGAAATGTTAAAAAAAGGATTAACGTTTGGAAGATCAAATTATGTTGGTCGAACAGATCACGATCTCACCAGCAGGATCTTTAGATCTACGGTGTATTTATTTTGATTATCTCAAATTCGATTTTTTATACAATTTCATCAAATCTTAGCGAAACATTTCAAAAAAAAAAAAAAAAACTTCCGAAAATTTTTTTTGCAAGACTTAAAAATTTTTAATGTTTTAAATATTTTTTACTTTGTATTTAAGAGAGAAAAAAGAAGAAAAAAAACTTGTATACTATATGAATTTTTTTTGAAAGATAAAAAGCGAAACTAATTGGAAAAAAAAAAAAATGAAAAAAATAAATAATATTAAAAAAAAAAGAAAAGAACTATATATGTTAAAATAACTAATAACTAATCCTTCTCATCTTTATATATCTTTTGAAAATATTATTTGAAAGACCTTTTTTTTTTTGTTCTCTTAAATAAAAAAAAAAGTCGGTTTTTTTTCTGATATATATAATTATATAAGTTTTTTTTCAATTTTCTGGTTTATATATAAAAAGACAATTCCTCAAAAAAAAAAAAAAAAAACAGAGAAACCAATAAAAGAAAAAATAAAAAACGCAATATAGTCATAACAACATAGCGTTACAACTATTAAAAAAGCAAAGAGGGAAAAAAAAAAAATAAAATAAAATAAAAATTGAAATTTTTTTTGCGTGAATACCAAAGTAGACCACCATATGGACATATATATATTTCTTCGAAATTAATATTCCACCCACCTTTTTTTATCTCATCCGTTATAATGCAAATTATTCTCCCAATTTAAAATAAAAAAAAATAATTACACGAAAAAAAAAAGGAAAAAAAAGGAAAAAAAAAGAAGTGCAAGTTAAAATAAAAGATTTCTTCTCACAACCAAATAATATATTCGTAAAAATACCATCTTCAATACGTATCCTCCCTCGTATCCGTATATATATTATATATATTTTAAAGAAACTCTATAAACGATATGATTAAACAAATCTTGTGTGATTGTGTTTATTAAATATAAATATAATAAAATGAAATTATCCTCCTCTATTCAAGTTTCTAAAGATCGCCAACCTACTTCGTTGTTGTTGTTGTTGTTGTTGAAGTAGTTGAGATTGTTGAGGTGCGAGATTTGAAGGATTAATGACACGATCCGCTGATTTCACGCCAACGCTCAAACTTATTACATTTCGTTCTTTCAAAGCCAAATCACCATTAATTTTTGAAACAGAATTGATTGAATTGATTGAAGTTTCCAATTTACACAAAGCTTTTGATGATGCTCTTCGACGTTCTTGTGAACGAGAATTCTTTTCAACTCTTGAGAACAAATCATTTGGAAAAGCACCAAAATTTACAAGAGATTTTGCTCCGTCATCCATTGCATCGTTCAAAAAAGCACTCGACATCAACGGGTCATCAACGAAAGCAGAGATTTCATCGTTCTCATCATTAAGTTGATTTCTGAATCCGAGAACACCTGTACATGGAAAGTTTGTGTTTCTCTTTTTTGACGGTGTTTTGATGGGGCTTGGATTGGATGAAGCCGTGATGTCATCGTCACGAATGGTTGATGGTGAAGATTTGTTTGAATCAATGGTTTCGGATGGCATGGAAGTGTTGTGACTGGGTGAGAAATAAGCATCCGCAAAGGCTCGAAGTGAATCATCATTTGAGGAAGATGATGGTGTTGTTTCACTTGGACTCATTGAAGGTGTTGATGGAATTTGGGCACCATTTGAAGAATTTGACGAATCGCTTAAGTAAGAACCGTAAAGAGCCGAATCACTTCCGAATTTGCTTAATCCCTTGGACTTTTCCTTTTTACTTGAATTCTTCAAATTATCGGCACTGTTTCGTCTCTTGCAAAGGAGGAGTCGTTCCTGATCATTATGGATGAAACAACATCGCTTGCCGTAAGGACAAGTTCCATTCTGCCAAAATGTGTTGCAGATCTCGGTCTTGTATTTTGGATGATGTTGAACTATGCGTAATTCATTGGTCGAATGTGCGAATTGACACTTCGAACCATACCTAATAACAATCGTAAACGTGATTAAGGTTAGGAAAAAGGTGATCTCTATTTTTTTTTAAAAAAAAAAAGGGAATGAAAAGATCAAAGTTTGAAACTTACCGACAAGAACCTCGTTCTTCCCAATTTCGACACATTTCAGTTTTATATAAGGTTGCCTTCTTTTGTTCTTTCTCTGATTCAATGGCGGTAGACTTATCTGATTGCTCAGAAGTCGTGTCAGACATTACGGTAGCGTTAGACATGATTGTAGTATTACTGCTACGTCGAATCTTGGTGTGTTGCTGATTATTGTTGGCGTTGACGGCACCATTATTGCTACAACCTTTATTATCAAAAGCTTGAACACCATTTCCACGAAGACTCGGAGACAAGTCGGTCACCGAAATGCGTTTCTTAATAGTGGTTAAATCTTGGAAAGGGGGACGAGACTTGAGTGGAGTGGGATTCAGAACATCCTTATGTTGCTGCGCCACGAAGGGTTCCAATTTGATTTGTTCATTGAAAGATAACCCGGAATTATTGGCAGGCGTTGAACAACGGGAGGTGGCGGTAGAGTTCGTGGTTGCAGTTGTTGGAGTGTTTAAATCTTCAAATGAAGACCAAGCCGAAGAGGAAGGAGGAAGCTTGGGCATGATGTTGTAAATTTGACCTTGTTTTTGCGGAGCCAAACTTTCATTTTCGATGTTGGTTGTACAACCATTCAACTTTGTGCCACTTCCACCATTGAAGGAACCTCCACCGTTAACGAGATGATCATAGTAACGTGAATTTGCAAGAGGATTGGTGTTGTATTGTCTTGAGGAAACGGTGAAATAAGAGGGTTCGCAAGAGAAATTTGAAAATCTTGCATAACTGATATAATTGTTCAAGTCAAAAGATTTTTCAGCTCCAAGAGGTTCCCAAACCATGTTTTGTTCAAATTGTTGAGCCGAGTCACTCAGGTTGGAATATATAGGCAAACGTGGACCACAATTTGGTTTAAAAGGATAATTTTGCTCTTCAACAGAAGTTTTTACTTCATGTGGAATGATAGCGGCGGTAGTAGTCATACTGTCCGACAGGAAGGAAAAAAAAAATAGTAAAGGGCGATCGATAATAAACTGCTATATAAAGGAGAAATATGGAAATAAAAAATTTTTTTTTTGGTTCCAAAAATAACAAAAAGAGTATTATTTTTTAACCAAAAAAAAAGGAAAGAAAAAAAAAAGGAGAAACAAAAAAAAGTTCGAAACGAGTTCAGAAAAAGAAAAAAAAAAAAGAAGCTTTACTTTTTTTTAATATAAAAAGTTTGAATAGGAAAGGAAAAAAAGAGGTTTTTTTTTTTAAAAAAAAAAGTCTAGAAAAGTTAAAATAAAAGGGTTATTAAAAGGGTTATTAAAAGGAAGGATTGAAAAAAAACGTGTAATTATTATATTATATAAATTATATGATAGTGTGAGAAAGTTTATAGTTTATAGTGGATATGTTGGATGTGATGTATAAGGTGAAAAATAGTATCAACATGAAAAAGTAGGAAGATCAAAATGGAATGATTTGTTATTATTATATGATGATGAGAGAAAAGATATAGATAAAATAAGTGCATAAATAAATGAATAAGAGAGGTCAGTATTAGAAAAATAAACCGGTTTTTTTTAGTTCAAATGGTTGAGCATTATGTCAGACCATTGGAAGGATGGAAAGATGGATGGATGAACCACAAAAATCGTCAAAAAAATAAACTTACCGAATTAAAAAAGTCTGACGCGAAGATACGAGGACAAGGAATTGAAATATATAATTAATTTTACAAGATTTTGATTACGATCACACCATATAAAATCTAATAAATTATTGAATATAACGTCGTGTCATTAAGAAGTAAACAAGAGCTTGGTTTGCTTGCTTTCCAAGAAGGTTTTCCTTTACTGATTAGGGAGGTTGAAAAAATTTCCTATATTTTTAGAAACGAAATAAAAAAAAACAACAAAAAGATTTCGTCAGTAAGGCGCGGCCAAAAGACCAAAAGAACAAAGCGAGCGTAAAAAAAAGTAATGGAACAAAAAAAAAGGAAATGAGGTTCAAACGGAAAAAAGTAAAAAAGGACTTTTTGATAGTTACGTGAAAGAAATAGAGTTGCAAAGTTGGTTTAAGTAACTTCGTTACGAAATGTAAAGGGAGGAGACAACAAACAAAGTTTGATATGTTAAGTGTATATTTGTATATAAAAAGAAAAAAAAAAAGGCGCTTGCGCTGAAAAAAAAATTATTTTTCGTTTTAGCAAAAGTTGATTAAAAAATATTTTTGTTGGGTAAAAAGATGTTTATTATATATGTGTGTAAAAAAAAGTTGGGAAGGAAAAAAAAAAAAAAAAAAGGAGAGAGAAGAATGATCACGACGTTGGAAAGTTCAGACCAAGCATAAATCTTGAAGCTTTTATATATCATGAGTCAAAATAATGAGGAAGTAAGACATCTTACGAATTTCTACCAGAACAGGCAACAAAGGCGGTTGAATATAAATTATCTGGGTTTATCCCAATTTAAGTAAAGCAAAAAATATTTGAAGTATAAAAAAAAAAAATATATATAATAAAAATATTTTTTTTTTTATTCCCATAAATCAAAAAAAAAGGTCTTATTGTTGACCTTTTAACATTACGGCTATTTTATCAAAATTTGTTTTAAATAATCATAGTCGTTCAAAAAAAAAAAAGGTTGGTTTGTCACAGGAAAAACTTTATTAAAAAAACAGTCACAAAGATGTATAAAAATAAACAGTACGTAAATCTTACTGTATTACACATAAATAATAATAATACAATTATTTATTTGCATCAGTTATTAGTTGAATAATTATTGAACGATATATATGTTCAAAAATATACTCCGGGGGGCGAAAAAAAGTGAGATATATGAATATGTTATCATACATTCATTCATTCAACCCCCCTCCCCTCATGCATTGCCCGAGTTTACCGCCTCCTCAAAAACTGAACCACTAAAATGTGGGGGAAAATGAAAAGCTGAGTAAATGTTCAAACCAGTTTCCGTTTGGTGGCAGATATCTATCTATTCATCATTGTATTGTTTCTGGTATAAAATCTGGTAATATGGAAGAATCTTCGTAAAGTCCGTCCAACTGCGGAAAATAATCATAAACAAAAACAATATAATCACAACCCTATCCATTTACATATTGGGGTGGATTGTCGCAACACATTTCCTCAATCGATTCATGACCAAAAGAGATATCCCGTTTTCAAACCTGCTCACCTTTTTGGAAAGTGGTTAACTAAAAATATACACTCACCCTCTGTGAACAAATCTTTGGAAAAATTATTATTTTTTCTTGGATGAAATTTGTATCAAACAAACAATAATTTTTGTGGTGTAATGCACATGTTCAAGGATGAATAAGTATGAGTGATATTATCTAATAGAGTGATTGTGTAATCTCCGTTAAAGGTAACTTTGTGCGTGTTGTGAAGTGATGGATGATTTCGAAATATGAGAATATTTTCGTTTTCCTAATTAATCTACTTGAAACATGCTTAAATTTTTTTTTTCCTTCCACCAATTTTCTTTGGGGAAAGATAAATATTGACACATCAGTTACTTGCACACTTTTTTCAATCACAAGACTTGAGTTTATTAAAGTGGTGAAACAAACATATTTGACAGTCGATTGATTTTACTGGTCAATGGATTCAATGGATGACGACTGATGACGATCCATTAGTATTAAAATGGTTGTCCTTTGCTGTGAACGTCCACATGGTAAAACCGATTTTCGTATGATGTTCGTTTGAAATACCAAGAGATTTTCTCCTGACCACCAGGGTTAACTTTTAATTTATTCTTATAAAGTACTAAACAATGGATTTTAATATATTGATTTTTTAAAAAAAATATTTCTCATCTTTTTATTGCTTGACACGTTGATTAATTCCAAGTTTAGAATTTACATATATCACATCTCACCATATTCTTATTCCATTGTCAATATTACTTGGATGCACAATCATTTGAAATATTTATTTTTTTGAATATTCTATTTTCGGATGCCTAAAAAATATTGAGAAAATATTGAACATTTATTTCCAACAATGAACAAATCACCATCGAAAAACAATTAAATAATCGAAAAGAAAAAATTTTTTTTTTTTGTTGTGTATTTAAATATTAATATGGTAAAAAATGAAACCACCGCCATTGCTCTTTATTTCTTTATTCGAAAAAAAAAAGAGGTCAACTCGGCGAAAGGAGATCAACAAATAAGCCTTTACCATTCATCATTCATTGGGCTTTTGAAATTTATGGCTTGTTTATTAAAAATTAACAATAATAATAAAATGAACAAGTATGTTATTTTTTTTTTAATGCTGGTGTCAAAGCACATGAAAATTTTTTCTGTTACATCTCTTTTTTTTTTATCTCACCAAATATTATTTTTTCCTTTTGGCAAATCGATTACTTTGGATTATTTATGCCTCTTTGACAAATAAAATTTAACCATTACCTTCAATTACATAACTTGTTTTTTTATTTATCTACCACTTAAAACACCAATTTATCCTAATTTAGTTTATGAAAAATTTTTTCTAAACGTGTGTGAAAATGACTGATATATTTCGGAACGGTCCGCCTCATTTTTTTTAACAATCTTCCAGATTAACTTTTTTTTGCCTTGTTCCTCAAAATCTTTTGCCAAAGGAAAACTTGATAACGAACTTGATTTAAAGGTGAATGTGAATATTAGTATAAATATACCGAGTATTTTGACAAGACGATTCAATGCATTTTTCAATTTTCTTCGTCGCCGAATTTGTTTCATCATCTTCATCATGTTGTACAATGAATGAATAGAACAATCAATCCTCTTTGCCCGACTTAACAAAAGAATTACTGATTTCGTAGATAAGGATTAGAATCGCCTACCACCGAAGATACTGTATGGTGTATTCTCGGACCTTTTTTTTTTTTTTTTTTAAAAAAAAAGAATTAACTGATTTTAATTATTCCTAATTAACACTAATTGGATCCCTTCCTTCCTTCCCCTGCTCGTGTATTAACCACAAAAAAGGAAATTGCAAATCTGCCGTTAAGAAAAAAAAATGTTCATTTAATTTTTTTTTTATTTGGCGAAAAGAAAAACTTGTTTGTCAAATATCTCTTGTGTGCTACATGCGTATTAGTAACTTTGTTTGATTTTTACAAAGGGTATTATTGGTATTGTTATTATTAAATCATCGGAACTATTGGTTGGGTTCTCTGAAACGTATTGTCGAATTTCGTTATCCCTCTGACAAAAATTAAAAAAAATAAAAATAAAATATATTCCATTTCATTAATTGAATAAACAATTCATTAAATTTTTTTTTTTTGTTGATGTTTTGCATGAATTTTTTTGCTGATGAGTTTTTTTTTTTTTTAAAAAAAAAACCCAAATGATTCGATACTGAGTCAAAATTTTTACAAATAAAGTAACTCACCTTTTCTTTATGGATTGAAATTAAAATCTTTCCTCGTGTTTACAATTTCCTCGTGTATAACACAAATTTAAAGTTATTTTATTTGAAAAAAAACAAAGGAGATTTTATCTAATCTTCCCAAAAAAAAAAAAAAAAAAAAATCGAAAAAAACGTGTTCATGGTTCAATAACGGAATTTCTCCGATCTTTGTTTGTAAATTGATGCTTTGTCAACGAAAAGGAAATTCACTTTTTTTGGTATGAAGCAACGAGAGTAGGATTTAATAATTTTTCCGCTTTATTCTCTTTCCTCCTAATTGATTGATTAGATTGATAATAATAGTAACTCATGAAGGATTAAGTATGGAAATTTTTAGTCATGTCTTCAGTTTTGGGAAATGTAATTGATCGGTGTATGGTTTTTAGCGTTATTGGTTAGCGCGCAACCTTTGAAATAATTTTACCGCCAATTAAAATGTGATGCTTGCGAAAAAAAATTTTTTTTTCCTTTAAATCTTCTAGATGGATTCCTGAATAAGAACATTTGTATTACCTATTTTCCTCAACCCTTTTTTTTTCTTTTTTGAAAAAAACGAAAATTTTTTATCAAGATTATCAATTAAGGAAGAGAAAATAATAACATTTGAGAGAATATCAGTGGTTAATTTGTCCATGTGCGGTACAGAATTTCTTCACTTGTAAAATCGTTCATGTGTCAATTCTACATTTATGAGAGAGAAATGAAGGGGAAAAGAAGAGGTTAGAATCCAAAAACAGGTACAAAACTGGAATTGCCGGATAATAACGTGATTCAAATATGTTTCGGTAATGTAATAGTGTGTAATCATTTCGTTGATGGTGTGATTATGCATAAACTCAGTGCGAACTCGGAGAAAACTTCTTAACCAGGTATTTGTACAATGTTGACCTGCAAGTCGGTGTTGGATGCATATACGGGTTCAACTTTTTTGAATTTTTTTATCTTTTTTATCTATCCGGAAGATTTGTAGATGAATCATTATTTCCGGTCCTGATTGTTACCTTTACACATATTTATTTTATTTTATTTTTATTTTATATTATTATTATTATTACTATTATGATTATTATTATTATTATTAATTATTAATTATTTTTTTTTTTTTATAAAAAAAAAATGAGACATTTTATTTTATTGTTGTTTATTTGGATAGAAATTAATTTTCTCTTTTAATTTTAACTCGTTCCCATTTGAGAGGGGGAGAATTCAAAATTTTTTTTCTTTTGTCGAGAAAAAAAAACTTTATCAATCGTTTAATCTCGTTTTGTGAATAATTAATTTATTTTGATCATGAGTTATATAGCTACTTACGCCCTCCCGTAAAAAATTTCGTCGTTTGAAGTTAAGATTTACATTTTCTTTTGTTTTATCATTTCCTAATTTATCACAAAAACATTATTCAGTACATTTGGAATAATGGGATTTAATATGAATAGAATTTACTAAATAATGAAAAAATATTGTTACAAATAAAGAAGCGAATGTATATAATAAATATTACACGATACAAAAAAAAAAAAAAAAAAAAAATATATTTATTTATTTAAAGGAAACGGTGTATGAACTAATTAAAAAAAAATTTTTTTCCTCTCTTTTTTTTAAAAATAACAATGGAAATACTTTATTAATCTCATAATTGTATTATTATTATTATTATTATTATTATCATCATCATCATTTTCAATCCTGATTATTATATTTTTTTTACAGTAATAATATATACGATTTCTTTGTTTTCGACCACCATTTTTTTTTTTATAAAAAAATTGCGCAAGGTTACGTTTTTTTTTAATTTAACATAAAACGGTTTTCTCTCTCGTGTCATTATAATCTTTTTCGTTTCTTACCGACGACTTAAATTCTTTCGCAATAGTTTGTACTCCTCTCCTAACCATGGTGGGTTACCATACTTTCACTTTAAACGAAAAACTCTCCTAAACTTTAAACCATATAGGCAATTAACAAACATGATTCAAAACACGTGCAAAATATGAATTCGACAAGGTTGAATTAGTAAAAGAAGCAACCATACGAATTGCCTAATTTATCTTGATAATTAATGACCATTTACCGGTTAGTCTCATTTCAACGATTGGTTTATTTTGAATATCGTTAGAAAATTGTAACATTTCTTGTGAATGAAAAATAAAATAAAATAAAAAAAAAAACGAGAAAATATAAAAAAATTTTTTCAATTAATTTTTTCTTTATTTCATTGTACCTATTGGGTGGATACATTTATTATTTCATTGAATATAAATATATAAATTGCAGTTGATTAAAAACGTACTCATTTGCCCTTTTTATGTCCCTTGCATAAATTTATCGTGTTTCATTGGTTCAGAATTTCAAAAAAATAAATAAATATGAAAACCTAATTTAAGAAAAAAAATGGGAAACTTTAAAAAAACACATTACAAATAAAGCTTCAAAATGTTCAAGGGAAAAATAAATAATAAAAAAGCAAACTAATAAGATTAGCATCGAAATGTTTACATTAAAATTTGTTTTTTCTTTTAAGTTTGTACTGGTACAGAGACCAATTATGATGGTTTCGACATTATATTTCAGCTGAATTTTAACTGCTTAATTCGTTACACTATAAAAATGTAACCATAAACCCTCAATATTGATTAAGGCTTCTCCATGTTGCATTTATCAAACTTGGTTAACTTTAAATAGAATTGAATAATTAGATAATTAATTAATTATTAAATAATTATGATATAATGGCATTTTCAGTAATTTCTTAAAAATTAAATTTATTCTTGAATTTGATTAGCATAAAAATCCAAAAGAAAAAAATCATATGATATTCGTTCAAATGACACTCTATTAGATAACACCTTTCCTTTTTAAATGACATGCAAAAAAAACTAATTTAAATAATGATCACTTTTTATTTTCGGATCAATTTAGGTTTAGCCAAATCATATAAGACAGATTTGAGTATCGTTTTTTTTTTGAAGTTCGAAAGGTAATCACATGACTATTTGATGTTGAAATTTAATCAGCTGATCTCTGTTTGTAAACAACCCCCATTGTATAAATTCACCGCATCTAAAATGTTTCTTTCATCGAGGTCTCTCAAACCCGTCTATTTATCCATCAAAATCCAAAAATTTTGTTGTTCTGATTATCCTTACTTTAAAGAACATAATTAAGGTTCTATTGATGAACTGTTTAAGGAAAATTGTAATATAAATTAATTAACCAATGAAAAACAAAAACCAATTTACTATGGGAGACAATTTATTTATAATAACAAGTATGAATCTGATATTACCTTTGCAATAGAAAAGGGGGAAACTGCCGTGAAAAATCAATTTTACTTTCATATGCCAAAAATGATTTTTAGGCTAAAATATGTTCAATTTAGCATTAAACTCATTTTTATTTTTTCACCGCTTAAGAAATTAATATAAAATCACATGATCATTTTATCGTGTAATTAGAAATGTCTTAATAGAAACTTTATAAATATTATTGGTTCAAAAAAGATACCGTATTCACTTTTAATATAATATATCTAAATATTTTTTTTTTAAAAAAAAATTTGCTTGATAGAATAAAAGCTAATATTTAGTTAGTAATATTCTTTAATAACTTCTATCTAGGATATTATAAAAAAATATGCTATTTATTATATTCATGAAATTTTTTAATGTTCTTATATATATAAACTTAATTTATTTAAAATATTAATTTTATTATATATTTAAAACTTTGCTAAAATACTTTTTTGTTTTATTGAATCTTTTATTAAATCATATTTTATTATATATTTTTTAATTCTAAATTACACATTTTTATTAATTTTATCAAAAAATTTTATTTTAATATCTATTTGATAAATTTAGAAAATCTATTAATATAACAATAAATTTAATTTCTTAAATATTATATATATATTTTATATTATTATAAAAATATTTAAATTTTCTTTAATTATTATTATAAAATTTTTTATATTTAAGTTTTCCATTTAAATAATAATATTTAAAATATTTGTAACATAAAATTACTAATATTATAAAATTAATTATTTAAAAATTTTATAAATAATAATTATTATAAATATAAAACATTTATATTCTTTAAAGAGTCTGAAATTTTTTATTGATCTTTACATAATATTTCAATTTTAATTAGTTAAAAGATAATCATCTAATTTACTTTAATTTTATTTAATTATTCTAAAATACTATCCGAAACTCTTTTATAAGATTTATATTTCTTTATAGCATATTCTACCAATTTTTTACTAATACTTTTTCTATAAACATTTATATATTATTAGCATTTTCTTGTAAATTTTCTAATTAATAACTATTATATATTGCAAGCTATAATATCCTTTTATATATTGTATTTCCCTTTTTTTATCCCAAAAAATTATATTTTTTATTCTTATTATTTAAAAATCTAATTTTAACCAGAAATTGTATATTAAAAAATTTCTAATATTTATATAAGTCTTTTTTTATCAGTAGTCATAGTGAATAAATGAGATTATACAGCTGAAGTAGTCATAAGACTATTATACTAACCTTTTCAAAGGTCTTCACATATCACTAAGGCCTTTTTGGTAACCTACACTAGGCACTAGCCCAGATTTTGCCAATAATGCTTAAAATTAAACCTTTTGATACTCTCTGCCAGTTACTGATAATTCAGGATCATATATCACTATATTAATTCATATTGTTTAATCACAATAAGTTTTATAAGCAAGGTTCAATTTATTATTAATAAATAAATATTAATGTTTTAAATAAATCTTTTCATTTTTATATTATTCATAATCTATAGTGAAATATCACACTTTAACATAATTATGTTAAAGCGTGATATCTTACTTAGATTAGATTATGTAAACAACTAATAATATAATTCATAATATAATAAGTAATTAATAATATAAATATTATGTTTTAATCTAATGATTATGATCTAATTATCATGTTTAATCTGAATACATAATCTGATTACCACTCTTTAACTACTTACTTTCTTTTGATGTTATCCTTTCTTATATTCTAGCTATCTATTTATACTTTTTCTGCTATTTATGATTTTCTTTTATATATGATTTTATTATCATGCTATAATCTAAATACCACTAACCCTTCATTCTAAATACTACACTTTACTTTTATTTCTGAGTCGTTTACATACCAAATTCTATATTGGGAGTTGTTGGTCTTCTGTAGCTATTTAGATACTTAGTTTTATATTGAGAGTACTGGCCTTCTATGTTTGAATGGATTCTCAGTTTTATATTGAGATGCTTACCCTTTATGCCTGCTTGATTACCTGTTTAAATACCAAATTGTGATAAAAAAAATTTGTATCAGTAATATGGTAAATTTGTAGTTAATTTAGTTAGCTCTATAGCATAACTTTGGCTGATTTTTAGAGCACATGATTTGAGGATCCAATTCTGCATTATGATAGCGTCATAACAGTATTATGAAATTAATAAGAAACTGGCAAAGTACTGGTAGAAAGCTAAAATTATTTTATTAATTTGCCAGTTCTAGATCACTTTTATGTCAGCTTGGATGCCAAGTTATTGCATTTAAAATTCTAATCAAAATTATTTAAATACTACTACATTTTGAGTTCTGTGTATTTTTTTATCTCTTTCAAACATCTTAATACCTCAAAAAATGTCTTAGCAGATTACCAGTCCTAGGGTGAATTTTTTTATCATCAAGAGCAATACCAAGAATAAGGCATATTTTTTCCAGTATTAGACAATAACCCTTAATAACCTTTATGACTTATATGACCAATGACTAATCATTAGTTATTAATTAAAAACTATATAATTTTATGATCAAAATTATGTAATTAATAATAATAACCAATTAAAATATAATAAATATAATATAAATAATTATTATATAAATTTATATAGAATATTTTATTATAACTTAAACTTTTATTAGTTTAAAAAATCAGATTACAAAAAAATATTAAAATCTATTTCTATATACAGTCATACCTCTCTATAGCGAATTTTTATATAACGAATTTTTTGGACAACTATATTAAATTTACCCTCGTTATAATGAACTAGCCAATCAAATTCTTTAAAAAATTCACTATAGCTCTATAGCGAAGTTGAAGTTCAGGACATAAAATTCGTTATATCAAGGGTTGACTGTATGCTGGTTCATCTAAATTAGTAATAAACAAAGTTTCTAATTTCACTTTGCTTTTAGTTCATCAGCAGGATGAATTTGCCTTTTTCCTACTCTAAAATCTATATCTCATTTTCTATTTAAAAAAATTTTATCATCATTATTATCAAATTGATTTTCTTTTTGAATTATATTAATCATTCATATATTAAATTATTCTATTAAAATTCATGTTTTTCAATAGGTTTTACCATTTCATTATTATTTTTTAATTCTTTTTCCTTCTTAAAACTATCTTCATCTTGATTATTAGTTTCTTCTAAATCATTTACTTTCCAATCATCATCAATTATATTGGATTCTTTAATTTCAGTTTCATCATCTAATACAATTAGAGTAGCAATATAAAAATATTTTATTTGCTGATTTGTTTTGCGTAGTTCATTAATTCAACGATTATATATTATATCACCATGAATCTGACTCATTGCTAATACTTTTTTATGCTAAAAATAAATAAAGTTAATTTTATAATATATTTAAAAAAATACTGGATTACACTTTTATAAAAGTGTAATCCAGTTGCGTTAGATTGTTACCTAGTTACTGTTAAACTATTACCTTGTTATTGTTTTCAGTGCTCTATGGCCTTTTTATTGTCTTATAGCTATCTACTTGTTTTTATTATTCTGTGGTCTTTTTATTGCCTTGTAGCTATCTACTTAATTTTATTGCTATGTTCTCTTTTTATTATCAAAGAACTATTAATGTGTTTACAATGTTTTGTGCTCTTTTATTCCTAAAGAGCTATCCACTTATTTTTCTGCTTTTAGACCTGTTTGGTGGTCTATTAAGATATTGAAAATGCTTTTTTTTGCACCTGCTTGTTTACCTGTTAAAATTCTAAATTGCAATAAAAAAATGTGTCAAATAGTGCAGTAAATTCACGTTTAATTTTAGCTGCTATTATATCATAATTCTAGACAATCTTTTGGGTATATGATTTGCTTAGCTCCATGATAATGCTGTAGTAATGTCATAGAACTATTGTGAAACTGATAGGAAATTGTTATAGAACTGGCAGAATGCCAGAGAAATTTTATTAGTTCGCCAGTTTTATGCTAGCTTGGATGCTGAATTATTATATCCAAACTTCTGTCTAAATTTATAGAATGGTGTTAGCTGAAAATAAGCAAATTAATACTGCGTCTTACTGTGTTATAGTCACGTGATACTGTTCTGATGCCAGAATACCTTCACATAGTTGCTTTCCTCTCAATTGCTATTTCTTGATTGCTGGATAAGGCATGAAGTGCTGAATTTGCAATCCATCTATTTGCTAAAGATGTGTTACAATCTATTCACCTACTGTTTGATTACTGAGGATGAGACACGAAATGCAGAATTGGTTTAGAATTTACAGCTTTTATATCCTTTTTTCGTATATTCTCCTAAGCCTTTTCATCTTTTCAACCTCTTTCCTGCTTATTGCCATTAATATATATAAACATAATTTTCTATTTTATTTCCTATATGGAAGCTTTGCAATAGAAAGGGAGGAAACTCTAAAAAAATTAAAATTTTACTTTCTAAGCTAATTATGATTTTTTTTGTAAAATAAGTTCAGATTTAACATTAACTTAAAAAAAAATTTTTTTAGAGTTTCCTCCCTTTTTATTGCAAAGCTTCCATATATTATTCTACTTGTAGATACTACCAAATTTATACTTTATTTTTTACCCTTACATTCCTAGAACCCTTTCTCATATAGTTATTATTCTGAGATACTTTAAGATATTAATGCACTGATTATTTTTGGGTATTACTTTAAGGTACTAATACATTGATTACTTTTATGTACTACTAATGGCCTAGTATTTTGCTAACAATCATATTAGCTCAAAATTTCTATTTTGAAAATTTGGGATTTTCTATGTAATTTTATATTAACTTCCTCTACATACCTATCATGCTATTTGTACAAAAAAATTTCGAATCTAATCTGAAAAAATAAATGAAGCAATAAGGCTCTTTTTAGATATAGCAGACTTTGATTTTGAGCTAGGCTATAATGATCATACATATTTTTAACATTTATTAAAAACTAATAGTAAAGATAATATCACTCTTTTAGGCACTTATCATTCTAAAGAGATTTTTGATAAATATATTATTCGAGTATCTGAAAAGGATTTTACACTAGTTGATCATCTTTCTGAGATTTATAGATTACCTGATTCTCATGAATGCATCAATGGAAATCTGCTTTTGCGTCTAATTCTTGATATTAATATGAGGCAGAAGCCCGATTTTACTTTCGCTAAAAATACTGAAGATATTTTTTTTTTGCTTATGTAATACTAGTAGCCAAGTTTAATTCTACTTCTAAGCTAACAATCTGGATTTGCATATGTTTAGATCAATTCTTCTACGTTTATAAAATGTAATATTATAACAAAATTGATACCAAAGCTTTAACTTATGCCTAAAAACATGAAGGAAGATGCTTAGTCAGAGTTAGTAGTAATTCTAACATTTATATATAGATATGTAAAAAGGGCTATCAATGGGAAGCGTCATATAATAATATGAAACAGAATCATAGATGATGTAATATTTGTCCAATGTATAGAAAGAACATGCTGGTGTATATTTGAGGATTTATTAAATAAAAAATTCTCACTCAGAAAACCTAAATTTTAAAAGGTTTACAACCTAGATAGATATAATGAAGAGTTAGGCTTGGCTTTTGAATACAGTAGTAATTAATATTATCAAATCATACATTTTTTTCACCTGCAAGAACAGATGAATCTAGATGTACAAATCTGGCATGATTGAAAAAAGAAAGTGTTATGTTATTGGAAAGGAGTAATTCTTATTATAATCCCTTACTGCGTAGACTTAGAAACTTTTATAAGAAAAACCTTATGCGTATTCAGTTATCTTTCAATACCCACCTAAGAGGCAACATAAACTCTTTCTTAATATGCATTAATTGTTCTCTTACAAAGGGATGCTGAGATCCTAATTTGTCTAAATAATACAAAACAGGCATCAGAGGATTCTTTCCAATAATAATTTTTTGAATTTTATGTAGGCTGGGAGTAGGGATGCTAATGGTTATGGTCATGACCGGTCATAACCGGTCATAACCGTGACCGATATCGGTCGGTCAAAGGCTT
>CAMKVN010001651.1:0-17311 GCA_946474995.1 Funneliformis geosporum
GTACAAGCTATGTTGAAGCTTATCGAACTCAAAAATGCTATACATTTGTAAAACAAGGGTTATGGCAACTACAATGTCATAATATCTGCAACAGGTGAATCAATATACAGACCTGTGCAGATCTGCACCCTAAAATTTTTGCCAATATTCATTTATATGTAATAATTTGTGATAATCTTGAAAGAAGATAATAATAGCACCGTTCAATTCTGTTTCATTTTAATCTGATCCGTTATTAAAAATTAAGTAGCCAATTAAAATCATTTAAAGATCAGATTAAATAAATAGATCAACAAATCTAAAAATTTCATGATTCAAATATTCTAAAAAATGTGCTCATATTTTATATCGTTAGGATGATGTATTTAAATTTAATAAATCCAAAATTTAATACATATTTGAAGCCCATTCCTATACTTCCAAAACTAACTACAGTCTGACCACTATATAATCACTTAATCAGTTTCACTGAAATTGCTGATTATATAGGGGTGTAACTTGTAAAACGCTATAATCACTACAATATTAAAAATCATATGAGGTGATTATATAGAAGTTCTCATTTTTGAAGTTGTAATAATAAATAATAAAATTTATTATATGTTTAAAATTATTGTCTGAAGAATAGCGAAGGACACTTTACTACTATGACATTCAAATGCAAGGTCGCTCTGTCCATCCAAATTTGGCAAGCCTAATAACCAATGACATTTTATTTACGTTATCATGTGTTATATCTTTTGTGTTACAAAATAATTAATCATGTAAAATATGATATTATAATTTATATACTTCGGACTTTGAATGGATCCCGTTCCCTAGTTTATTTATTAAATGACATTAAATGTTAAAACGTAATTATATTATTAAATGCTATAATAAATGCTATATAAATGCTATAAATGCTATTAAAATCTAAAAAAAATCTGTAATTGATGCTTGCTTTCGGGATTATTATTCAAGCTGTTTGACTATCTTAAAATATCTTTTAAAAGTTTTAAATCCTCTACATGAAATTAATCGGTATACTGTTATTCAAAAGATGAAATTCAAGTCTTTAAAGATTTAAAAGCATCACCAGAAGATACTAAAATTTCTTCTTCCTCAGAATCACTATCCTAATCACGTATTTCCTCTTGGATTTGTCCTATAATATTATCTTCGCTTAAAATATCTTCAATTGAAATTTTCTCCAATTCTTGAAAAAAATTGGTTAATGCATCAGTTAATAAAGAAGCAGAAAGATCATCCATATCAAGCTCTTCAATCATTTGATCGATATTGGCTATTCTTTCATTCAATTTTTCTTGTTGATATTTGTAATGCATTATCTCTATATTCATCAGATAAAGAAGACAAAATTCCAGTTTTTTTCCAACAGTTCAATACTGTTTCATCGGTCATACAGTCTCATGCTTCTGTAACATAGTTAATTGCTTCTTTTATATTAAACTTTTCACTATTTATATCCTTTTCATCTTCAAATAGATTTAACATATAATGGCAATACTTTCTTTTGAAATCATTCTTAAAGCTTGCAATGACTCTTGAATCGAGTGGTTAAAGATGGCTTGTTGTATTAGGAGGTAGAAAAATAACCTTAACATGAGTTAATTGAAGTCAGAAAATATCAGATTGATGTCCTTTTAATCTACTATAATGGTCACGACCTGATCTACCACAATTGCCACGACTTCTTGATCTACCGTTATGACCATCATGACTATATATGAAGTCGAAATGGATCATTTTAGATATCCGAAATGGTCGAAATGGTCGAAATCATTTTGACCATTGGAGGCTAAAGTCGCGAAATAGTCGAATGACATCATATCACATGATTTTTTATATATAGAAAAAACAAAAAACAAAAGATGTACGATCTCTGTCAATATCGCTCCGATTTGTATGAAAAAATTATCATTCGATTTCTCGAAACTAGGCGGATCCAATAAGTTAACATTTATTGATTTCGGATCATCCAATCACGAGATACTCGCAATTGTATTATCGCCGAAATTATAAATCAATAAATTCTACTTTAAATAAAGGAGTCTGGATTTCGAAATACGATCGCAAATATCTCGGGATAGGATGATCCAAATTTAATGAATGTTTTCGCATTGGATTCGTCTAGTCGTAAGGAATGGAATGGTAGTTTTTTCATACGAATCGGAGCGATATTGACCGAGATCGTACATCTTTTGTTTTTTTTTGTTTTTTCTATATATAAAAAATCATGTGATATGATGTAATTTCGACCATTTCGACTTTTCATTTCGACTTTGACCTCCAAAGTCGAAACATTTCGACTTTTGGGTTTTCATTTCGACTTCATGTATAATCACGACCTCTTGAAGTTTGATTTCTTATATAAATATATTAATTAGCATATTAAAAAAAGAAAAAAGAAAGAAAATCAAACTTACCAAATGTAGATGATTCATCATCATCATCATCATGATCATCTTGATCAATCTCTACAGCTGGATGAGTAATGTTGATTAAAATGCGATGGAGCATTATCAACCAAAAGCAAGATTTTTTTATCTTACTCTCTAAAATGATTATCGATTTCATGAAGAACTTCTTTAAATATTAACGAATTCATCCATGCTTTAGGATTACTTTGATAATAGATAGGAAGATGTTCTAAATTAACCCTAGAAAGAGGTCTTAGATGCTTCAAATTTCTAATCACCTATAGCTTTAACTTGTCAGTTCCTATTGCATTAACACCAAGAAGAACAGTAATTTGTGTTTTGTCTTTCATTTGGCTAAGAAATGGTTTTATTGAGAGTATTTGGCTTGGAGGCATTTGATAAAAAAGGTCCTATATTTAAAAAATAAACTTATGAATATCTTTATTTTATACTACAATGTGTTCAATTAGAATAATCTCTGAATTAGCCTTTTGAAAACTTTAAATAGCATAAATCTCACAATTTCACCAAATTAACAGTGATAGTAAATTAGAATAATAGGTTATTTAAATTAATAATTTAACGCCTGTCTAATAGTGTTTTTTTTTATAAAAAACTGAAAAACTTACCATTTCATCGATATTATAAATTCAGTCAAAGGTATATTCACCTAAAATTGACTGTAACTTTGCACATTCTTCTGAAAGAAATGCTAAAAGCGCACTTCCCGACTCTTCATGTATGCGGTACTTACAAATGTTTTTACATTTTTAAACCTATGTAACCATTCATTAGAAAATATAAATCTTCTTCTTGAATGTTAAGAGCTTTAGCAAATATTTTCACTTTTTTTTTTATTTAACAAATCTGTTAATATTACACCACTGGCTGTTACATTTTCTACTCATAGGCTCATTGCATGTTCAAGAGGTGGAAACTTAACTTTCTTATATTTGAATATTTGAAAATCTTCAGTATTTACTTCTTTCCACTTATCACTATGTAGCAGAATCTTTGAAATCGTGCTTCTATCAATCACTAAATTAGGATGCAACTTATTGAAGTGATTTGTAATATCCAGATGCTGCTTATTTTCATTTGCTTTAGACCACTCACATATTTGATATTTTATTTCATCATTTATTGCTGAGCGGTGCTGTTTCTGAGTTTTTTTAGTTCTAAGAGAAGGCATTGATGTAAAAGAAAAAGTTTTTCGTGTTATATGATTGACAATCTGATGTGAATTTAATGTGTTAAGATGAATCCATCCATCTAAGAAAAGAATCCATCTTTAAAAAATTGTTTATTGCAAATTAATATAACTAAAAGGTTAAATAAAAAACATTTCTTTAATTTATCTTATAAGCCAAAATACCATTTATTCTCTTATAAAAATATGTTGAATGGTAATTTTAAAATACTAATCGTAAAATCTTATTTCAAACAAATTGTACATAATGTTCAATATCTTTTAAAATAAAAAGAATTTTTTTTTCTTTTAGAATAAAATTTAAAAACATTTATTGTTTGCATTACAAGCATATTACTAAACCGAAAATAGATAATTTAATACACCAATAAAAATCATGTGATTACTAGAGGTTTAATTACTAATAAAAGTAATATGCATATTATGAATTTTTGTGTGATAGTAACTATAACTAATATAGAAGTAATTAGATAATATTAAAATCTGTTTCACAAAAATGAATGCTTATAAAGAGGTGTGACTGTATAGGAAGTGATTGTATAGAGGTCAGACTGTATAGTAAAAATTTCAAATTTTTTTCTTATAAGTTTATGTTTGGGTAAGCATCTACTTTTAAAGGACTAATTAATCTTACAGAGGTTTGTATTTTTTTATTTTATCAAAAACCTTTTCAATATAATTATTAATACATTTATATAAATAGATTAATACAAACATACTTACTATACAAGAAAATTTACAAAAATTTAATGAAAAATTTTTTTGGTAAGATTTATCTAAAATTATAATTAAACTTCTGTATATCTGATATTTATTTTTTTACACTATTTAGCCATATGTTAAAAGTAAGAATAAAAAAAAAGGTCTTTCAAAAAGAAATAAATTTAAGTGAAGATAATACCAAATGGATAGATATAGAAATTAAAAGTTTACTTACAATTTTGGGATGAACATTTAAAAAAATGGAAGCGAGAAAAAATAAAAGCTTATCAAAAGATAGTAAATGTAAATATATTGCTTAAACGATCTTTTGAGTAAATTAGAAATAAGGTGAAAAAGTTATGTAAAATGTATTTGCAAAAAAAAGCTAATTCTACTGGTGAAGAAAATATAAATTGGGCTTAGTTTTCACAAATAGAAGAAATTTTAGTATAAAGCAAAGCTGTTAATCCAGATTATATTACAGTTCTTTAACTATAGATTCTATTTCTGATAATGAAAATTTAAATAATAAAGAAAATTATGAAGCTGATGAATTTAAAAAGAAAAAAAGAAAGTAAATAGAATTAAAGGTTTATCTGAAGTGATTGCTGTAATGGAGAAGTCAAGGGATAGGTTTTATATAAAAAAAACTAAATTTAGAAGAACACAAAATTATAAATTAGAAAGGGTAAGCTAGAAATAGAAAAGTTATGTACTAAAAATAAAAAGGTTAAATTGGAGATAGAAATATTAAAATTTCATAAAAATAACGAATAATAAAGCATTTGTTTGATTTTGCTTAAAAAATTTGTCAATATGTGAATTTTAATTTTCTTTAATATTTTATTCATAATTTCAATTTTTAAAGTATTTTATAAAATATAAGTCAATATTTCATTAATAAAATGCAATATTAGCTTTGTTCGATTTGCATTGAATGATTTATTACTATTATTCGAAATGAATAATTTTATGCCATTCAATTTGATTGAACAATTCATCATCATCATTCGAACTAAATGATAATTTTTTATTGTTTGATTTGATCGAATAATTCATTATCATTCGAAATTAAATAATAATTTTATCATTTGATTTGATCAAACAATGATTTTATCATTTGATTTGAATTGAATGATTCTTTATTATCGTTCGAACTGAATGATGATTTTTTATCATTTGATTTGATCAAATGATTCATTATCATCATTCAGAATTGAACGATAATTCTTTTATCATTTGATTTAATCAAATGATTCATCATCATCATTTGGAATTGAATGATGATTTTATTGTTCAATTTACATCAAATGATTCTTCATTATCATTTGAACTGAATGATAATTCTTCTATCATTTGATTTAATCGAACGATTCATTATCATCATTCAGAATTGAACGATGATTTTATTGTTCGATTTATATCAAATAATTCTTCATTATTATTCGAACTGAATGATAATTCTTTTATCATTTGATTTGATCGAATAATTCTTCATCATCATTCAGATTCGAACAATGATTTTTATTGTTCGATTTGATTGAACAATTCTTCATCATCGTTTGAAATTGAACAATGATTTTTTTATTATTCATTTGCATTAAACAATTCATTATCATCGTTTAAAATTAAATGATAATTTTATCATTCAATTTGAGTTAAACAATTCATCATCATCATTTGAACTAAATGATGGTTTTTTATCATTCAATTTATATTGAACGATTTTGTCATTGTCATTTGATATTGATTTATTCATCATTTTTATACAAAAAACACATTTATTTTAAATTTTAAGTTTACAAATGTAAATTTTATTTTACTAACGCTAATTATTCTAGAAATTATTTATTTAACAAATTGATTTAACATTTCTTATCTTTAAATTCTTCTTCTAACTTCAAAAACTCATTATTTTTATTATCAAAATTATATTGATTATTATAATTATAATCATCCTGTTCTATAATTTCTTAAGTTTCGCTACTCATTTCAAGAAATTTATGTAATATTATAGCACAATCAGCTAAATTAATAGCTGTTTTTAAATTTTTAACAGATATTTTTTTTAAAGCTCTAAATTTAGCTTTCAATCTACTAAATGTATGTTTTATAACAACTCTATGCTTTGAATAAATAAAAATTAAACTGATATTGCCTATAATTAGAAGGATTTTAAAAGGAGATATAAAAAAAGGAAAATTGAATATGCTAAATCACCTAGCACATAATCTTCATTTTGAATATATTCTGTTCTATTAAGATAAAAATCTGAATTACTATAAACTCATACATCATATATTGATCCAGGCTATCTTATTATATAATTAATAAAAATTCCTTTAAAATTAACAATTTCTTGACATTGAATTGCATATATTTTTTTCATTATAAAGTATGCTATTGGATTTTGTATTAGTGACTCAGTTAAAATTTTAAAATCCACTAATATTTTGAAATCCTGTATAAATAATATTTCGATTATTGTCTTTGGATCATTAAACAAATTTAAATTTTTTATTTCTTATTGCTTTCATTACACGATTAACATAAAGGATTACAGAACCTTCTGATACTCTAAATTAAGAACAAATACTCATAATATCATCTTTAGAATTAAGTCATCAAAGAAATATTGCTAATTGAAAATCAATTGATGTTTGTGGCTTATTTTCTTTGTCTTAAAATATTTTATCATGCTGTAAGATTTGTACTAGCCTATTAAATTATTGTTTTTTTCATTCTTAATACTTTTTTATATTGTATATTATCATATAAAGGTAAGATTTTATACTACTAATATTTAGATTTAATAACATTATGGTTTGAGAAACAAGATAACAACTAGAAGACAAAGTAAGAAGAACTATTTTTATTAGTTTATATTTATCATCATCTAGTTCATTAAGGTTTAGTTCATTTTTAAAAAAATTATCTATCACCTTCATTATTAATAAGAATAAAGCATAGTTCACATTGTATTTAAATGACAATGATTTGTTAAAGTTTAAAAATAGAACAAATCAACTTAGCATTTATCTGTTCAATTCTTGCCATTTTTTAATTAGTCAAAATAATTTCATAAAAATCAGATTAGATTAAAGTGAAACAGAATTGAATAGGGCTAATATCTAATCTTTAAATAACTTTTCATTAATATAAAAAAATAGAGAAAATACAAAAGTTCTTTTAGGATACCTTTTAATGTAAATATAGAAATATATTTATTTTATAAAATTATTATAAATTAATATAAATTTTATTTTAACTTTTAATTCACAATATAGTTCTAGAATTTAGATTTCTATTAATAGAATTTTAAAACATTTTTATATTTACTTTCATATAAAATTAGTGATCTTAAGAAGCTAATAATATCTATATTATATTTCAATAATATAATACTCCTTTTTATATCAATTTCTTGAGAATTTTTACTATTTACTAATATTAATTTAATATTTTAAAAAAAACTTCTTTTAATATGAAAATTTATTTAATAATTCATTAACAATAAATAATCTAAAATCCAAATTACAAAAAATATCATTATTTCCTATTGAAAATACATATTGATAACACAAAATTGAAGTTTATATTTCATTTATTTTTAATATAATGCATATATATGATTTAGGATTATTTGTTTATATTATAAATTTTTTTATTAGAAATCTTAATTACAAGAAGAAAAATTAAACTATTAAATAAATATTTATTATTAATTTATAAATATAATAATTTATTAATATCATTTAAAAGAATTAATAATAAAACTAATTTTATAGCAAGTAATTGAAGAAAATTTATAAACATATTTATATTTATAATTAATAAATTATATAATTAAAAAATTAAATTATAAAATATTTTTAAAATAAAATAAATCTTATTATGATCAATAATATTTATTGAAAAAAGTTTAAAAGTTTATCTATTAAAATATTTGATTACAACATTATTTTTTTATTATTTAAATTATAATCTAAATCTATATTACAACATTCAAAATTACATTTTTTATTATATCATTTATTTTCTATCATAAGAAAATATAATACATCAGAGTGTTACTCAAAATTTTGAAAATTAAAATCCTGAATAGTTAATTCTGAAGTTATATAGGTTGTGATCTAAAAAAATCAGATTCTGAAAAATTTTGATTAAAATTAATATCTTATTACATTTTGGTGTAAATGTAATAAAAATTAAAATGCAATTAAAATCTCAATTTTGATAAAAAATTCTCAGAACTTGATTTTTTTAGATTACAACCCATATAACTGAATGATTTTGAAGAGTCAAAAGCTTAAATAATCATAATTCTGAATAATACTAATCCTGAATAATATATTTTTTAAATACAATATAATTGTCAGTTGTATCACATAATATTTTTATATATTAAAAATCAAATTAATATATTATACAATATTAATAAAATTTCTTTTTTAATATTTTTTATTATTGTATTATTTTATATTTTAAAAGTATTAAAATCAAATATAACTATAAATGAAATTATAAAATTAGAATACTAAAAAATAAAAATTTATAAAGAAATATTATGTGCAATTTCATAAAAAAAATCCATTATATTGTGATTTTTTTATCATTCAAAATGGTTACAATCTTATTTTTTCAATCAATTATAACTTTTATTTGCTTTAGATATATTTATTATGAATAATATTTTTAATTTAAATTTTAATTTGCTATTACTTTTTTTTGAAATTCTTGAATAATATAAAAAAAAAGAGGTATATGAACTACAATACTAGTTTAAAATCGTCATCGTATTTTTTTATAAATATAATTATCATTAAATTATTGTATTATATTATTTGTTACTAAAGGTATTTCTGGTTTTAAGATATTAAATATTGCAGAAATTTTAAATGATGGTAAAAATGCTAATGCAAATAAATGGTATATTATAATATTAACATATTTATCATTACCATAATGGTAACTATTCAAATTTTTTTATTTTTCTTCAACTATTATATTCCATTATATTCTAAATGAAAAAAGCATCTATTGTTTCTAGTTTTAGAAAATTCATTATGTAATGTATTGATTGCTACTTTTTCAAAATCTGTAATAATTGATATATCATTTTCTTTAGCAAAAGTAATTAATCTTAAAAAAATTGTTTATAAAGTTCTTTTGATTTATTAGTCTTCTTTTGTCATTTGCCATCCACAGAATATATTATTGCATATTGGTTTACTGTTGTTGATATAAGACTTTTGGAGGTGTTAGCTTAATAGAGTTAATTAATACAATTTATAGCATAATGTTCACAAATTCCAAATTATAGTAAGAAGATCGAACCAAAGATTGAAAAGCAGAATAATTCTTGAATGGAACAGATCCTTTTAATATGAATAATTGTAAAGCTTTTATTTAGTTCAACAGATAAAGTCCCAATGAACAAAATCAAAAAGACTAGAGGATCATGAAGATCATGAAGAATGAGAAATTTTAAATTTAATTAAAAACTCTTGGTGTATTAAGCAATAGTTGGCAAGAATTAATCATAAATAATAAATAAATAAAAATCAAAAAAAATATTATCAAAAATTAATGCTTTAAAATTGATAAGTTGCATCTATACAAAGACATTTGTCATTTGTTCAAATAATTTTGATCTTTTATGCTATAGTCTTTGCAATCCATAGTCCGAATAAATTTAATAATTAATTAATTGGCGAGTATAAAATTAATCAGTTAATTAAATATTTGGATGTGTAATGCTCATTTAGACTTTTTTAATTTATTTTTAGAACACATGACACACATGACAAAAGTAAGAGTTAAAAATTATGAACCATGAATATCAATGAGTATGTCGTTGTATTTCTCCAAATGGTAGCGTCAAAGAGAGTGATCGTTCTGACGAGATCTTGAAAATGAATTGATAATCTCGATTCTTAGTTTCCATATAAAGGTAGTGCAAGTAAAGCAAGAAGTAACATAAAAATATAAGGATTAAGATTTAGAAGAAACGATAAATTAAGTGATGATTATTAACGTACATATTTCCTTCGCCTTGTAATCATATTATTTATTCCTTAATACGAACATCAGATGTACTTTGTGATAGAAAAACAAGTGGAACGATCAAATTTTAGGTAGAGCTAAATTTTGTAATAAAAAAGTATATTAAATTAGTAGACAATGAGAAGGTTTACGAGTAACTTTATTTTCATTTAAAAAGCATTATTAAAAATCAAAAGAAAAGAAAATAGCAATTCCTTTATTGTTATGTAATATATCTGATACATTAAGAAATGCAACAAACTAGAACTCATCTTTTCTCCCTGTAATTTAATATACATAAGTCATTCCACACTTTTTATCTTTAATAAAAATAAACGATAGCATATAGATGAGATGCGAAAGCAGCAAAACTTGCATCTGTTTTGCCAACGAATTGGTCTAATTGGTTATTTGGAATTGGATCATTGCAAGCCCTAATGATACTATGATCATTTTTCGCAAATGGTCCTGAAAAGATGTCATCACGAAATTGAGGTGGAAGTGGGTGATTTCTAAGTCCACTGCAAAGATGCCCTTTAACTGTGTTTATCCATTCGTTTCCAATCAAAACTTTTGTATTAACTTCATCATCATTAGTCCAATCAAAGATTAAAAGTACACCATTTTTCCCAGCGTATTTATAAGCTACATCAATATTAGTAGTAGTATAAAAACCTTCTCCAAATTCACTATTTTCCGGATTTTTTCCAATGTTAAATCCATTTATAAACATGCTAGTAATAAAAGACCATTTGGCAAGACCTTTATATAAGAATTTCTTTTTTCTGTATTTATCTTCCAATGGTTTGGTAATTGTTTGATGTACGTTCTTATATATTTTGTGTAATTTTTCCATTTTATAAACGAATATTTTCTTATTTGAAAACCTGTCATGCACGGGTCCACCTTCAATTTCCTCTGGACTGAGTAATTTAGCATCTTGAGTTATAAGTTCGGAAATATCACCTTTACCTACGGCATAAATTGATAATTCGGGATATAAATCAAATTGTGGAAATTTCAAATCAGCAAGGATAGCTTCACGAGCCACAAAAAGTTCAGTTGTAGCACCGAAAGGTATATCAATAGGCTTATTCCATTTCTGAATCTCATCCTTGCTTAAGCCAAACTTTTCAAGCTCATCTCGCACTCGGTCAGGCGATAATGTCCTAGCAATTATGTTTGAATTGGATTCTTCTGATCCTGATCGTTCAGATGTTTTTCGGTTTACAACATCCGTAGAACCATCAATAATTATTTTCAAATCATCCTATAAAATAACTTATAAGTTTGATTATAAAAATCGGACGCAAATGCATACCACCATATAATACTTACTTGCTCACTCACTAAAGATGTTTCTTTCTTATATTTCTTATAGATACTTTTACGTTTAACAGATGTATCTTTAGGAATAATCCTGAATTTGTTTAAAACATTCATAGTTAAAACCTATTTTTCACACGAATAATATTAAAAAGGATTAAAATTATGGTTCAGGATAAAAATTTTATAAACAAGGGAGAAATTGATTATTTATATATAAACTAGATTTGTATATATTTGTACGCGCCATCATATGTGATCACCCCAAATCTATATACTCTGCAAAGTTTGGTTTCACTAATTTATCTACAAGTTCTGATTGGCTGGTATAATTAACTAAGTTATTGCCACGTAACGTTCTTAGGAAGTGACAAAGAAACATCACCTCAGATACTTAATAAAAATTGAAGCTGGTAATAAATCACCTAAGCTTTAAATTGTGAAATTACTATAACAACTAAAGTCATATCATAAAACGGATAATTACCACTTGATATCTCCCACAATAGCACACCAACACCTTAAACGAAACAAATGCTTTTTCGTTTATTTATATTGTTTCAATGTATTATCTATTAAAATCTTTTGCATCAATATAAGGAATTACTCCAAAAATTTGTGACTGTATAGTTAATGGTCCAATTCTTTTGATAATCATAAATCACCACTTAAAATATTTCTGGAATGCTATTATAGAAATAACATAAAATAATTAGCAACAATAGTAAACAAAAAAATACATATTATGTAAGCTTTCCGAATCACGATGCGCAATTCCTTCATCACGACACAGCACTAGCCAATTGGAGTGCAAGTTTGTATTTATTTCCCAAGTCAGTTTATCAAAAATTCTCCTTCAAAAGTTTCTAAGTGAAAAGCCATTAGTATATTCATTACTAACCAATATTTTTTCAATTGAACATTTTGATTTTTTAAAATATGTATATTATAAAAATGTGTTGTAAAAAAAAAAAAATAAAATACGATAAATAAACTTTATTATGAGAATTTACCAAGTAATCCCACAAAATCGGATAATAACATGTCATGAAAAATCAACCTCCCGTTGAATTTCAATCTAATTAATTACAAATATAAATTTTAACTTGATACAAAACATTTGTACTAACCAGGCGAAATACATATTATATAATTACCCCACGAACAGGTTCTTTAACGGCAGCATGGTATGAAACGATTTTAAAGCGAGCAGTTCTTTGAATTTTTCCAATATGCACGACAGACTGCCAGTACCAACTTTTTGAATATTGCTAAAATGGTTGAAATTTTAATATTTGATAAATTTATTTGAAATAGGTTCTCCATCCAATAAACACACTCATTCGAATCGTTGGCAGCTTGCATTTAAATATCGAAATAAATTCAAATTCTTTGAGAAAACAAAAAAAAATGCACGCGGTAAATCATGTAACGCCAATTAAGTTTCTAAGCCACCGGCAATTTAATGTGTGACAAGATTAACTAATAGATTTCCTGGAGATTTAATATTCCCGCGTTTACTAATCGTTCGACCATGATCCTTATGTATATCGGCCATCCAGCAAAGACGTTCCGATCTATCTGATCAGCCATCCGATCAAAAATCGTATCATCCGGATAAAAAAAATTGATCAAGAGGTAAGTTATAATAGAAGAATTTGTTAGTTAATTGGTTTATTTAAAAAATATTAATACTAACACTTGCTTCTTACCTTTGTAGAACGGTATGGAACTTTAAAACCTAGTTTTCGAGGGTTAGTACGATTTAAGTTAAAAATTATTTTTATTTTTATAAAAAAAGCTTTCACCGGCATCTTGAAACCTTAGGGTTGGATCAAAGTAAGCCCTAATGGCGGCAAGTTTTATTTTTAATTTATTTTTTTTTTTTTAAAAAAAAAACGTTATTAACTTACCTTTGTTGACCCGACCCGGAATTATAAAATCGGTATTCTAAACCTACACTTTACATATAAGAAAAGTTGTAGAGCCAATTAAACTGATTATAATATCTAAATTTAAGAAAATCAAAATCAGTAGTTTGATAAACTAGCGTCCCAATGAGTTGAAATCTATGGAAAAAGCGTCAGTCCATTAAATCCGCGGAATCGTTCTTGCAAGAAAGATAAAATTGAATCGTTCTTGCTAGAACGATAAAATCTAATCATTCTTTTTAGAACGATAAAAATGGAATTATTATTGCTAGAATGGTAATAATGAATCATTCTTGCAAGAACGATAAAAAAGGAATTGTTTTTGCAAGAACGATAAAAACTGAATCGTTCTTGCAAGAATGATAAAAAAGGAATTGTTCTTGCTAGAACAATAAAATCGAATCGTTTTTGCAAGAACGATATAAATGGAATCATTCTTGGAAGAACGATAAAATCGAATCGTTCTTGTTAGCACGATAATAAAGAAACCGAAGCGGTTTTGCTAGAACGATAATAAAGGAATCGTTCTTGCAAGAATGATATAAACGGAATACTATTTAAAGATACTTGTGTGTGTGCATATGTGTGTGTGTCTGTGCATATATATGTGTGTGTGAGCACATGTATATGGGTGAGTGTGCATGTGTGTGTATGCGCGCACCTATGTGTGTGTGTGTATGTCATTATACAGAAAATTGGAAATGTAACATGAAAACATTTAAATTAAGTTCTGGACCATTGTAAATTCTAATGCTAAGTTTATTTTTAAAAACAAAATAACTTTTTATTAAAAATTAACATTATTCTTTTATTTTCTCCCTTTAGTTATATAACAATAAATTCTCTCTATTCTTTCTAACTTTTTTTTTTTTACTAAACAGAACAAAAAATGTCATATTCATTAAATGAAGGTAAATAAAATTGTAATTTGCATTATGATTATATAATGATGTAATTAATATTAATAATTTGTTTTGGATATAAATTGTAGAACAAATTGATGATTGGAAAAAAGTTTGTATTGATGAAGATGATTTTGAATACAAAAGGTTGAATGAAGATGAAGATTTAATAGAATTAGATCATAATATTATGAGCAATTACTGGTAGTTCTGTAACAGAAAATACTAGTGATAATATTGAAATTTTACCATTTGTATTGGAAACAATGGCTTTTGCAAAAGCTCATGAAAAATAATAATGAAAATAATGAATTTTATTGGGAAAATAATTTGGATGATACTTTAGATCTTGAAAAGAAATAACAACAAACCTTATAGAAGAAGATAATAGTATTAAAATTGAGGATATTTCTGATCAAATACTTACACCTTGCGTTAATTTAGATATATTTGATGAAAAAATACAATGTTGTTCTAAATTTGCATCAAATCAGCATCCTTTAACACAACTTGTAGGAACCTAGGAGATTGATGAAAAGATGTTTATAAATATGAAATTAGAGAACAAAATTACATATATTAGGAGTTTGCATGACTCATTTTAATTTTGATTAAAATACACTTTATACACCAAAATTAAAACAACAATGATCAATTGAGAAAAGTTGGATTTATCATCATTGCTGTTTATTTTGTAATAAACATAAGTATTTTTTTAGTTGTGAAAATATTTGTATACAACATTCAGTGTGTATAGTTGGTAGAAATGTACAAGTGTCATGCATTAGACTTAAATCTTGTCCTATTTTAATATTAATAAACACTAAATAGTATTATAGATAAATCAAACAATGAATATAGATTTAGTTATATTGGTTCACAATACTTCAATTTACAAGGTGATCATTTTTTTGAATATCAAAGTAGTGGAAAAAAATCATTTTCATGTAATGATAAACATAAAGATGATACAATAAAGGCACTTGAACTATTTGAAAGATGGATTTTAAATGTAGCAGTACCAGAAAAAGATAATAAAAAAGAAGAATTATTAATAAAATTAAGTTCTGTATTATCTATATTTAACCAATCATTATCACAAATATAACATATTTCTTCATCACAAATACAATCTTCTTCTTTATCACAAATACAACAACATTCTTCATTACAAACACAAAATTTTCTTTTATCACAAATACAAAATTCTCCAAGTTTATTATTTATAAATATAGCTTTTCATCTTGAAAAAGTTAATATTATAGAAATTATGAAAAAAAAGTTATGATTTTACATTAGAAATATCAAAATCAACTAAAGAATCTTTGGGAATTGCAATATAAAAATCAAGAAATGAAGTACATAACAAAAAGCAAGAACTTGAAAATTCAAGTTCATTAGAAAATTTTTGAAATAGTTTTTCACTTTTTTCAATGGAATTTTTGATGGATTGATTGTTACTTTAGAAGAAAAAAAATATGAAGTAGTAAATAAAAAAAGAAAACAAAGAAATCTTGAAATAAAATCTTTCGATATAATTAATGCAAAAAAGAAATCAACATATTTTATTTCAATATTATTAACAATTGCATTTCCCAGCATTAATATTTGGCTTACACATATTTTAAGTTCTCTTTGTAGAAAGCCAAAATTATTAACATCTTTATATGTTATACTTAATACAGCAAATGTTGTATCACATACACAATTTCATGAAAATTAGAATAAATAAAGCAAAGCCAAAGGAAAGATTACTTAAAGGAGAAAATATTTGGAACATATCAGTTATTGATAATATAGATTTCAAGAAAAAAACATTTGCATTTGGTAATATTTTTGATTCAACACTTAATTCTTCTCATATTACATTACGTATGGTATTTCAATTTCTTTTACCTGAACCAGTAAAAGACATTATTAATGATAATAATAATAATAATAATAATAATAATAATGATAATGATAATGATGATGATTTTATTTTATTTGGAAAATCTAATTTTACAGATAATTTACTAGAATACTATAAGAAAACTTTTAACAAATTTTTACAAATAAATGAAGATAATTGTGATAATAAAGATTTATATGATGAAATTGTAAAAGAAATACAATTAGGATGTGTACTTCCACCACCAAATATAGTAATTCTTGAGCTAGAGAATAATTCAAATTGTAATATAAATATTCATATACATGTAATATGTATTTTGATGATTTAGAAATTACTGATAATAATTATTTAAATGTAGCTTGTAATAAAGCAATTTTTCGATGGTTAATTTCTTATTATGAAAAAAAGAAAATGTAAAATTAATTTTAGGATAATGGCATACATCAAAAGAGCTGTTTAGTGCTTTAATAACAATATTTTCTGGATATGACATTTTTAATTTAGCAGCAAATTTAGGTGTACATTATTTAGATAAGTTAGGAAAAGTTGTTGATTATTCAGCTACATGTTGTGTTTTAGAATTAATTTGGGTAGCTGTTGGTATTGCTATATATAAATATTTAAATAGTAAAAACAAAATGATGAAAGATATTGAAAATGAAAATAATTATATATTAAAAGTATGGTAGTGTTATTTTTGTTGGGCAGGATATTGGATTGGATATAAGATTGGAATACAAAGAGGAAATTATAATATGCAATTTAAAAATTTAACTGCATTTTCTCCACTTTTTCCTGTTGCTGGTAAAAGTAATTATGCAAGATCTGTAACACACTTTTTATCTTATGTTAATGATGATAAAAATTTGCAAAAATTA
>CAMKVN010001652.1:0-17307 GCA_946474995.1 Funneliformis geosporum
TACCTTTTTCTGAATTTTGCAGATTTTTTAATAAGATTTTAATATAATTTAACCAAGTTTTACTTTTACCATTTAGACATTTGTCTAAACTCTGAATTTTGTTTAGCAATCTTAAATGTGATATTATTATAATAATTCTTCAGAATAATTATAACTATATAAAAAACCATAAATTTAAAAACTCTAATTCCAATATTTTTATTTTATTTAAAGGTTATATTTATATTTTAATATTTAATTTATATAACCAATCAAATTAATTATTTAAGAGGTGTATATTAGTCTTATAATAAAAGAAAATCAGCTAATTTCTGATATGTTTCTAGATCTATTGGATAACTATATACATGTATTATTAGAAATAGAATAAAATTATGAATCATATAATATTTAATATTTTAAATTAATATTTAATTTATTAAATAACATTACTTTAAATTAATATTTTTTTTTAAGATATTTATTATTAAAATCTAATTGACTTATTTTTAAAAAATTTTATATTGATATTTGATCAATGTAATATAATAATATCAGTATATAAAAATTTTGCAATAATAATATTTGATATACTTATATTTTTTTATAAAATAATAGTATTGATACATTGAGATTTGATTATATTAAAATAAATTTAAGAGATTGTAAAAAAAAAATTTAAAATTGAATTAAAAGATTATATTTATAATATTTAATAATTATTATATTGTTAATGATTAGTTTTAATATATATCTTTTGAAACTAAAGAATTTACTAATAAAAAATTATTGAAAAATATTTTGAAATAAAGATAATTTTTTATTTTATATATTAATATTAAATAATAAAAATAATAATAATGTATTTATTGTTAAAAGATAATTTATCTTATTAAAAATTTTAATAAAACTATTATTATTTTTTTTAAAAAAAAACTGATTTAGAAATTTATATAAAGATATTATTAAATTCATTATTTTAAATTAATTTGTTAATTAAATAAAAAATATTAATATATATTTATAAGTTAACAAATATAATAATATAAATTAAATATTTATATTATAGTGTTTAGTTATTTGACCATTTAAATGATTTGTCTATTTCTTTTTATAATCATAAATCATTTAGTATTTGTCATTTTGCAAATAATCTAAATAACAAATGATAAATGATCAAGATCATTTAAGATTATTTAAATCATTTGTCATTTAGTCATTTGCTTTTAAAAAAAATTTAGCAATATTCTTAAAGAATTGCAAAATTCTAGAGAATTCTTGATTCTATAAGAGTTCGCAATTTTATCTTCTAACGATAAAGAATCGTTTCAAAGGATGATAGAAGGATCATTCTGTTAGAATGATAGAAGTATTATTCTAAAGAAATGATTAAAAGCATCATTCCTCAAGAACGATACAATAAAATCATTTCTTAAGAATAATACTACATCATTCTATTGAAAGGATGAAAAAAATCGTTCCTTAAGAATGATAAAAGACGTTTAAAAGAACGATACAAAAAATCATTCCAGTATGATAATAAAGATCATTCTAAAGGAATGACACAAAAAAATCATTCCAATAGAATAATACTACATTATTTTAAAGAAATAATACAAAAAATCATTCCAGTAGGATAATAAAGATCGTTTTAAAGGAATGATACAAAATTGTTCCAATAGAATGATAAAAAAAATCATTTTTTAAGAACAATAAAAGGTCATTCTAAAGAAACGATAAAAAAATCATTCCAATAGGACGATAAAGATCATTCTAAAGAAACGATACAAAAAAATCATTCTAATAGAATGATAAATCATCATTCTATCAAAATAATAAAAAAATCATTCCTTAAGAATAATAAAAGGTTATTCTAAGAAATGATAAAAAATTATTCTAATAGAGCGATACTACATCATTTTAAAGGAAGGATAAAAAAAATCATTCCAATAGAACAATAAGATCATTCTAAAGGAACGATACAAAAAAATTATTTCTTAAGAACGATAAAAGGTCATTCTAAAGAAACAATACTTTTAATTGTTCTTTTGAACAAAACTAAAAAATTGTTCAATTTTTAGCTCGAGTTTAGCACTTGACTTAACTTGACTGGACTTGTCTGACTCATAATTTGAGTCAACTCGTTTGGTATTCATATATAATTTAATATACTATTATATAATATGAAATAATTTTTTTTAATATATATAATTAAATATTTTAATAAATTTAACTTATTTATACTATAAAATATGCTATATTTAAAAATTATTGAAATGACTGGTCATTTGTCATTTGTCATTTGAGTCATTTGCCAGTCATAATCATTTGGCAAACACTGATTTAAAGGTATATCCAGATTATTTATTTAAATTATATACTCTATTTGAATAATCATTAAAATAAAAATTTTTTATTTGAATATCTGATTTTTATTAGATATCTTTTAACATAACTAGATATGTTAAACTTGAATATAATCATTATTTCAACTATGAAATCTAAAACTATTAATTTAAAATAGTAATAAAACTTAAAGTTAATCAGATGATATAAGTTTTAGAATAAAAAAAAAAATATATAAGTATTAATATATTTAAGATTATTTATATTAGTAAGTAGCAAGTATTCTTCAATAATTTTATACTATTTAGAAACAATTTCTTGAGTGTTGAAGCATTAAGATTATTGAAATAGTATAAAATTTGGCATAATTTAAGGTAATATGTTCAAAGCATATAATGTTTTTTCTTCTAAGATCAATTTTTATTCTTCTATATTTTAGAATCAGAATTATATCTATTAGGGAAATATTACCATAAAAAGAAGTAATAATATTGCTAGAATTGCTATAAGCTTCTATGGTAATTTCAAGTTTTTTGCAGTTATTAATATAAGGTATTCTTTTTTACTAATTGTTCATATTTAAGAAAAAGTCATTTTAAAGATTTTAAAAAACTTTTTAAATTTTAAGCTATATGATAAAGTAGATTTTAACAGCATCATTAATGTATTTATAGAGAATAATTTAGAAATATTAATTGTTTATTACTTTATTTACTTTATTTAATATATAAATATATAAAAATTCAAATTTTTGATAATTTATATAACAAAAATATATTTAATTTTAATAATCCAATATTTAACATTTTTTTGATTTTATTCAAATAAAGTCTTGAATTTAAAAGTAATAAATGTTAGAACAATTGTATAATTACATAAAAATTATAAAAATATAAGATATTACTATTCTTCAACTTAAAAAAAGGCAGCTTCTTGTTTTTTCCGAGTGAAAACAAATTTTTATATGATTAATCAAGAGTTTTATCCTCTCTAATGGTTTTAGTAATTTTCTTAATTACTTTTCTAATAGCAACTTGGTAACGTTTATAAATTATCTCAATCTGAGTTTGATAACATCTTAAGAATGAATCGATCGCTATTCTTGGATTGTTGGTTTCTTCTTCAAAATAATCCCACTCATAATCATCAAATATCATAATCCCACCTTCTCTCAGCAAATTCCATGATAATACAGCATCAGATAACACATCACAAGAAACATGAGAACCATCGATGTAGATAAAATCAAATTTCATTTTTTTTTCGTAATTCAACTTGACAAGAACATTGAAAGAATAATCTTTAAGAATTTCAATTTGATTTGCCTTTCCCGACTCTTTGATATTTTCACGAAAAGTTGTTTCGTTATCATTGTCTGCAAATATTCTTTCAAAAGTATCAATAGATATCAACTTTGACTCGGGATTTTTAAATAATTCTTCTAAAATCCAAATAGTCGATCTCCCTTCGAAAATGCCGATTTCCAAAACATTTATTTTTTTACTTTTAAGATCTTTTAACGTTTTATCCCACCTTGGAATATGCAGGGTAAACCATTCTGTAGTGAATTTATATCCCATATTTTGGAGTATTGGAAGTTTAAATTTTTTATTGAAGCGTGAATGTGTGTTTTTTAAGGTAGTTATGACCTTGCAAAAAATGACATTTTATTTGCATCAACATCAAACATTTGCTAATATATAACGTAAACGCCGCCTACTTTTTGGCTGAAAATCAATATTTCAAATTTTTTTTCATATGGCCTTCTTATTAACCCGTCATAACGACCAATTAATCCAATTGATTAAGTAATACGCCAATTAAGTCCATAATTTTATTACTGCGCAATGTGCAAAAATTTTTTTATGGTTACACTAGATCTATAGATCTTTGTATCACTCTTTCACGATAAAAAAAAAATTTTTTTTTTTAATCATAAAAACCTCTTCCATCCATCCATCCATCCAACCCATTCTTCCATCCCATCCATCCATCCATCATTTTCATTCATCATTCATCAATTTACATGGGCAAGGTATTAAATAATTTTTTTTTTATCGAGGATTTTACTTCCTTGAATGATGATATTAGATTCTTTCCCCATCTTATCGACTATGAGGAGACTTGAAAGATTTACTTTAGCCAGTACCATATCTGACATAACAAATTTAAAATATATTATTATAAACAAATATATCTTTCTTGACGCTCTAATATTTGATTTTTATTATATTTATAGGTTTTTTTTTGTTATTTAATTTCAAAACTTCGATTTTACGTGCAATAATATTTTTTTTTTTTTGGTGAGTTGATATTTGAGTTTATTTGAGTAATATTAGAGAGATATATGATGATAAAGTACCGTTTGATTCGCAGTTTCCACCGAAAGGGTAATCCCTTATGATGGCAAACAATTCTTCCTTGGATGTCTGATATCTCCTAATAAATCTTTTTGATAATTTTAAGACGAGAATATTCTAATATTAACCGATTTGAATTATACTCCTTAGGTAATCATCGATGGGACCGGTATGAATAATAATAATACACACCGCTGATTCGGAAGAGTATTGCCTTATGATTTCAAACGACAGAGAATCTCTAAAATTATCTTTTGATATAAACAATAAACCAAGGTTAGTTTTTTAATGATTTCATAAAATATTTTACAATTTGGCATGTGAAATTTTCAACTTGTAAAGTTGAGTGAGGAAATGACGAAAACACACTGAATATTATTAATGATAGGAATTGCCGTCAGAACGATTTATGTCTTGATGAGACAAGGTTCTCTGATCTCTTAATCACATGCCTTTATCTAATTTGTTGTAATGCATTTATAAATTTCTTTTCACAGCTACTCAAATTTTTCAGTAATTAACTGATTACTCTTTTGAATTAGTGAAAGATAAAGAAACAATATAGAAAAGTGTGCAAATGATTTTCTTTTTGCTCTGAAGACATTTAATCATTGAGGCTCTAATCGCTTTTATTATATGGATTTCCGGAAAAGTAATCATTATTGGATGACTGGAATGATTCGTTTCTATAATATTTTCAATTGTTTATAACTCGTAGATTAACATCGCCATTGTATGATCGTTATTCATATGATAAATAAATTTGTCGTTAGTAATGAGAATTTAATAAAAAATTTAATGTTAATTGAAGATCAATCTTGTAATATATCTTGCAATACAATATAAAGCTTATAAAAAAAATTTTTTTATAATTATATTTATCGATTCCTTAAGTTTATAAATATTAAAAATAATATCCTATTTTTTTTATAATCTATTATTTAAGACATTATTTCTATAGCCTTTTTTTTTCGACAATTAAATATAAAATCCAATTTTACAATAGAAATATAATTAATTTTCTTAAAATTTTTTTTTAAAAAAAAAAAAAAAAAAAAAAAGAAACTTGAACTTTTTTATATATATGCTATGTGTATGCAAAAAATGGATGCAAATTCATAAACGGTAAAAAGCGATGCAATCAATGAAAGATGAAAAAATAAAACAAAAACAAAACCAAATAATTTTTTTTTTAACTGTGAAATATGTAAGAAATAGAATATAAGAAGTAAATTAATTGTATGTATATAAGAGTAGTAGGGAATGCATTTATATGGTATAATTGAAATTTGCTTTAAGAGAACTTGTATGATTCCAATCGATTCCAACAAAATTAAAATTATAAATGAATATTATTTTTAAGAATACTAGGGGAATATAATAAAAAGAAAGCACTAGAACCCGCTAGCCATATCTAAATTTTTTTTTTCTTAAAACAAAAAAAAATGCCTCAAAAATAAGCAAACTCAAATAGTTGATCATTGCTCTTTCGCAATCATACATACTTTCTCTATACAAATATATACTCCCAAACATCATTCTTTAACCAGCCCCCCACATATATAGGTATAATTATAGAAAACTATACAATTTCTGCTAATTAGAATAATCTATTAACATGTAAAAATAATTTTCACGATTAATAAATATGAGAAGTATCTAATATATATATATATTGCCTTTTTTATATTGATTCATTTGTTTTTGTTTTCTCATTTTGATCTTTATCGACTGAATCTACATGATTTTTAGGTTCTTGAACTTGAATTTGACCTACTTCTCCTGCTGTAATTACAAAAGGAGGCTCATTTCCTCCCCAAAAGATCGTGATTTCACCATCTCCATCATCCGAAAACAACGTACTTCTACCATTAGAACTAGTAGAACTCAAAATACTCTCTCGCTGTAATTGAGGTGGGGATGAGTCGTTACTATACACCTCACTGCTACCAAATAGCCCGAATGATTGTCGGCCTTCGACTGGATCCAAGGAAGATGAATTAAGATGTCGCGGTGTTGATTTCTGGCTTGCAACACGAGCTGATTCCGCTGATGCCCTTTCTATATCTATACGAGGCATTATCTGTTCAGTTTCAGAATCATCTCTTGAAAAATTTGAAGTTGGGCTGCTTGGTACAGATGATAATAATGGTGCACTTAAGAAAGTATTATCAGTCATGGGAGTCTTTGGCGTATTAGGAATGCTATATCCATTTCGCATAGATTGTGCTAGACTCGTATCAATATTTGGTGATTTTACATTATTAAGTCGAACAAGTGCGGGTTTAGCCCGGGTTGCTGTCATTAGAGTAGCTGTGGGGGCTGTTTTTGTCGCTTGTAATATTGTACCAACATCAGAAACTAAATCATCATCATCCGTAATATCGATTAATGGTTCATCATTAAGGTTAAAAGGTATAGGGCTAGCTAAAGGTGAAGTTCCACAACTAACATGTGACGCTCGTAATCTTGGATAAGATGGTCTCGGTTTAGGGGTGGTCGGTGTTGATGGATTGGTTGATGGTATATATGCAATTGGAATAACATTTACTCCTTCTATTGAAACCATCTCTTCGTTATTATTTAATTTAACACCTCGAACATTTCGTGTCCTTCGTCTCCATACAAAATAACCATAACCCATAGCAGTTAAAAGCCCGACCCCAAGGATACCACCAATAACTGCTGGTAATAACGTTTGATTGCCATTTTTGTCTCCATTTTTATTATCATTATCTTGTAATTCGATTGGTGATAATTTGACACATTTTGCCTTTTGACATTCAGAACATGATCGTAAGGTCAAAATGCATTTTTCACCTTCTGGACATGTAGGGCATTTTATTTCAATTTTATTGCACGGTATGCATTTTTCTGTACTATTTTTATTTGGTGATGGTCCTGTTTTTTTATAAATAATTTGAATATTAATAATTTATTTAAATAAATAAATTGCAATTTAATAAAATAGTACTAACCTTGCGCAGTTATAGGTGTTATATTTATGAATATGACTGCTATCCACATTAACCCAATGAACATATATAATTGTATTTTTGATATTGAAAACATCTATAATTATTATTGCAATATGGACCGTTTTTCTTTTTGACGAGAAATGCTAACAACTTAACAAAGGAAAGGGTTATATATATAGTATATATAAAATATGGATAATTGAAAAGAATGTATTGTTAAATATGATTAAATAAATCAAGATTCCTTTGACTAAAATTAATTGCTTGGTTTATAATGTAAACTAGTCGAAAGTGGGAGAATGCTAGTCAAAGGTTATTTTGTTGTTGCGAGGCGAGTTAGAAAAAAAGGACAGAAACAAAAAGAAATCGCACAAGTAAAAGAGTGACTTCTTATGAATCTCATCCAATGTGTGTATGAAACCAAAAAGTTTGGTGGAGAATTTGTGGAGGTTAAGACAACAACATCGACAAGTTATTTCGCAAGCACGAAAAGGTCAAAAGAATCATTACTCTCAAAAAGTTGTTATTTCAAATTGTTTCACTGCCTTATTTGTAAAATTTGTATACTTATAACATGATCTAATTTAGCAAAAAGTTTTTGAGTGATATTAAAATGTGTCGCCCGTCCGTTTCCTTTTTTAGGAGATCAAGTAAATTATGGTTGCACTCGATTAGATATTTGAATTAAATGTCCAATCTCTATCTTTCGCCTATCAAAAAACCGCTATATATAACCTTTGGATCTCCAGATCAAAAAATCGATTATTCATTCCATTTTGGTTAATAGCTCTAAAGTTTAAATTCGAGTTTCTTTTTCATAATTTTTTTTTAATTTTTTTTTTTTTAAGCTATATTACCTTCTAAATGGACTCACAACCCTCTCATATAACCGAAGGTTTCAAGATAATTAATATTTGTTTTATTTGTTGTTATTTATATCACAAATCAAAATATTTAATAAAAATACTACCTTTTTTGCTTTAACTGATAGATGAAGCTGCTTTGTATGATAGACAGATAAGATTATGGGGTTTGGAAGCTCAACAACAGTAAATTTTTATTCGAAACTTTATTTTAATCATAAATGTAATATTTAATATTTATCGTTTTTAATTTTAATTTTTCTTTTATATATATATAATTATGAAAGAATGCGTAATTCATCCATTCTTATAAGTGGAATAAGAGGATTAAGTAATGAAATATGCAAGAACCTCGTATTGGCCGGTGTTGGTTCTATTACGATAATTGACCATAACGTCGTAACAAAAGAAGATTTGGGTGCACAATTCCTAATAACAGAGCAAGACGTAGGAAAGAATGTAAGACAAATATGATCTATTTAGTCTAGGTATATGTGGCGCAGTATTTATGCATTTTTTATCATTTTTATCAAGAGGGCTTTGGCTTCAGCTGATCGTGTTCGACATCTGAATCCTCGCGTAGTAGTGAATACTGATACGAATGAGATACGCGAGAAACCTGAGGAATTTTTCACGAACTATGATTTAATCTGTCTCACGGACAGTGATCTTGACACTATGGTAGGACTAGATCCTTGGGCATTTTTCATCATCAGCAACGTATCTTATTAAACACATTAAAATAGCTTTCACTTAAAATTTTCATAAATAGATTCGCATAGATCGGATTTGCCGGGTTCACAATAAAAAATTCTATGCAGCATGCGCGTATGGTTTCTTTGGGTTTATATTTTGTGATCTAAACAAACACGAATATATACAGTTAAGTAACTAATTATGCTTTATCTGTTCTTGTTCCTTTTTTAATTTGCTTACGTAGTTAAATGAAATTAATTGTTTAGGGTGAGAAAAACACCAATACCACTTAAGGACGAACCTGAAGTAGATCGGATAATGAAATGTGAGGAATATGTGAGTTTAGAAACTGCTTTGTCAAAAAATGATTGGTCTCAAATCCCTGAGAAGAAACTAAAAAAAGTTTCATATGTGCTTTGGGGGGTGTTAAGTAAGTTTTTAATATTTTTGATATACACTTCGATCATTTGTTCTCTCGCTTCCCAATCAATAGTATTATATTATATTATTATATAGTCTTATGGAAATTTCAGCAAGAAGAAAAAAGGTTACCCGCAAGTAACGATGATGATATAAGAAAATTAAAATCACTGAGAGATTCATTATTAACCTCGAACGGAATAAGAGTGTCAACTGTCACTGATGAATTTCTTGAGTAAGTCCTTTTAAAATATTTAATATATACTTTCATCAAATTATGATGTTAATGATCATTGTGATATTCCAGAATGCTCTCCTTGAATGCACAAGCTGAATTATCACCTGTGTGTGCTATCATGGGAGGTTTATTAGCACAAGATATTCTGAATGCGTTATCACGTAGGGAATTACCCATCAATAATCTCTTTATTTACAACGGTCATATAGGCAAGTAATCAAAAGTATAAACTAATCATTTACAGTCAAATTACACTTCTTATTCATTAAATCGATTCTTAATTTTAAATAATTCAGTTACCGGAATGATATATAAAATAGAACAGGGAAAGAAAATATTTGAATGAGAATCAGGTAATTTGTAGTTAAAAAAATATATATGTTCAAATAGAATTCAAATAAGAAACTTAATAAAGATTTTCCTTTATGATAATTATATGCTAGCAAAAGTCTATATATATCCAACGTACGAATGGTTGTTATATATTTGTGTTGAAGAATAAAAAAGCATAATTATCGCCCTCTACATAAATTCTCAACCCACTATAAAAAGAAGAAAATTAATATGGTTTAAATCGCCTCGAAGCTTTAAGTTTAGCGATTTTTTCTTTATCTTCTTCGAACTTTTTGCGAAGATCGATGAGTTCTAGAAAATATAAATAAAGTATATTAAAAAATTCATTATAGTAATCAATAATATATTCAATAATATATATTACAATAACTGTATATTTACTATTTCGTTTAACTTCACGCATTTGAAATCGATAAAAGTCCGTTAATTCCTTATTCTTTGGTTTCAAATTCTTAATTTCATCTGCTTTAGCTGCTGTTACAGTTATTGTTCCATCCGTATTAACATTACGTCTTCCAACTCTTGTTACCGTGATAAATCCATCCTCGTCTGGTTGATTAAGTTTTTCTTCTAAAGTTTTACGTCGTTCTAACTCAGCTTCTTCGAATTTTACCATATATTCATCAACTTCTTCTTGAAGTTTTATTTGAACTGGACGATGTAATCGATAATCTCGCAACCATCCTACTCATATCAAAAAGCATAAATAAGTATCTGTGTATGTTATTATTAAGAATGGAATGGACAATAATATTATTATTACTAGATAATCCTAGTGATGGAATTTCTTCATCTTTAATAGTCCATATTCTCTTTTTTTTTGTCATTTGTAATGCGTTTTTTAATCCTTCAGATTTTTGAAAAATTACATGCGCAGAAGAATCTGGTAACAAAAAATTTCTATTTTCATTAATTACATTAATTAAAAATTCATCATCCTTAACAACTCCGTTAAATATGATTCTATCTATTACTCCACATTCTTGAAATAAATGTTTAATATGTGTTTCTGTTGAATCAATTGGTAAATTTGAAATAAAGAGAGTTTTATCGGGAGGTAAGATATTAATTGAAGAATTATTAGATCGTGACTCGTGACTTTTAAAATAACAATAATGGATTGAAGTAAAAGAAGTGGTGTTGGGTGAAGACATTTCAATTGGAAGAATTTTAAAGCTTGTGTTGGAAAGTTCTTCTAATGGCGGTAATTGGATTTCTTTATCAATGCTACTATTTAAAATTGATTTAGACTCAACATTAATTTGTTGAGGATCAGTTGATGATTGCTGTTCATAATTGTTTGATTCTTTGTTAATAGTTTGAGACTGTTTCTTCTTTTTTCGCTTCGAACCCATTTTGATTTAAGATTATCAAAAAAAATTTTCAACCTTATAAAAAAATTGAGATCATCAGAAAAGTTTCATTGGCCGAAATTAACCATGTGATGAATATCGAAAATCAGAAAACATTCTTATATGTCACCTGTAAAAATTTTACAAATAAATGTGTGAAAAAATCACGTGGAGAAACAAAAAGATCTTTTTTTTTTTTTTTTTTGTCGAGCAACTTTTTACAATTGTAATTTGTACTTTTTGAAAATGGCATTTAGTAAGTTATTTTACCGCAACAAGTAATCAACAAATAAAAATTTTACGTTTAATAGATTATTACCTACCAATCATAAATCATAGGAACAAACAGTGGAGGAGGAGGACGCGGTGGCCGCGGTGCAAGTCGTGGCGGACGTCGTGGTGGTGGTGGTGGTGGACGTGGAGGTATATGAAAAAATTTTTTTTTTAATATATATACGAATTCGATCATATATTGTTAATAATTTTATGGAATGTTTATATTTGTAATAAATAGGTTTTACAGGTAATTCAGTCGGCCGCGGTAAATATATTTATTATTAAATAGTTCCTAAAGAGTTAATTAACTAAATTAGTATTGATTTATCTAATTAGGTATAGGAAAGCGTGGTGGTAGTGGTGGTGGTGGTAGTGGTGGTTTCCGTGGAGCCGGTGGTGGAAGAGGTGCTCGTGGAGGAAGTCGCGGTGGAAGTGGAAGAGGTGGTGGTAAACCAAGTTTTAGAGGCGGAGCTAAGGGTGGTTCTAAAGTCATAATTGAACCACACAGACATCCAGGTATTTATTAAATTATTATTATTATTTTATTATTATTATTATTGTTTTCAAATATAATTACTATTAATGTAACTGTATTTTAGGTGTCTTTATTGCTCGTGGTAAAGAAGATCTTCTTGTCACAAAAAATCTTGTAAGCGGTGAATCTGTTTATGGAGAAAAGAGGATTACGGTAGAAGGATCTGATAGTGTTAAAATCGAATACCGTGTGTGGAATCCATTCCGTTCAAAGTTGGCTGCAGGTATACTTGGTGGTATTGATCATATTTACATTGCACCCGGTAAAAAAGTGTTATACCTTGGTGCCGCTTCGGGAACTACGGTATCACACGTAGCAGATATAGTTGGCCCTGTATGTTTGAATTTTTCATTTTATTATCCCTTTCCTTCCTTTTCCCAATAACTATTTTATTAATAACTAAATAATTCCATTGAATAGGAGGGTGTAGTATATGCCGTTGAATTTTCTCATCGATCGGGACGTGATCTCATAAATGTGGCGAAGAAACGCACAAACGTCATACCTATCATCGAAGATGCTCGACATCCGCATAAATACAGAATGTTAGTTAATATGGTGGATGTTATTTTTGCTGATGTTGCACAACCTGATCAAGCACGTATTATAGCACTGAATGCGCATCATTTCTTAAAGAATAATTCACATATTGTTATATCTATCAAAGCAAATTGTATTGATTCTACAGTAGAAGCTTCTACTGTTTTTGCAAGGGAAGTTAAGAAATTGCAAGAAGAACACATAAAACCTTTGGAACAACTTACTCTTGAACCATATGAACGTGATCATGCTCTTGTTGTTGGAAGGTATATACGATCAAAGTAGAGATATTTTTTTAAAATAATAAAAAAAGTTATATATTATTAATAATAAAATTCAATAAAATAATACCATGAATTGAACTTATTCATTAAAATGAAGGTTCTATATCTAAACCGATGACAGCAAATTAAGAGAAATTTATATTTTGATTATTACGGGTTAATATATTTAGATTTATGTTTTATTTAAAAAATCTTAATAATTTAAAAAGACATGGTCGCTAAGCTATACAAAGATTAAATATCGTATAACTAATAATAAATTATGGAGCTCTAGTACAGAAAGTTTCCAACCAATGATTGGAACTGATATTGATCGAACATAATCTTTTTATACGGCTTTATCCTTCAAGATGCTTTCAATCATAATCGTGTTGAACATGTTTATAAAATAACGCGGAAAAGTTAATTAACCGAATTGACCAATCAAATCAAAGAAATTTTTGGATGATTGAATTTTGACGATAGTTACGAAAGTTAAATTTGAATATGTAAATTTAAAAACCGCTTATTAATTCCTTGCTCTCCTTGTTCTCCTTATTTTCAAATAGTTGGTTTAATAAAAAATCTTGATACTTTTTATATTTTTTGAAGTACAAAAAAGAAGGGAACCATTGGGCAATTTTTACATAAAATTCAATTGAAAATGATATTAAACCAAGCTTACATCCTTCTGTAAAATGCAATTATTGTTCTAAAGTTTTTTAACAGGGTTGTTCCTTTAAGAATGCAACTTAAGGAAGCAATACAGATGACGACTTCGATTTATTAAATAGTATTTTGGATTTGAATCAAATGTAATACAGATTTGACATTCTTTTTATATAAAACGTATCACCAAATCTTAATTAACCCATTCAATTCTTATTTTTGAAATGTATAACGTTCTCACCAATCTAAGGAGAAACAAATTAAAAAATTACAATTGTAAAAATCCTCTATTTTATCTAGAGATTGGAATTGGATTTGGGGGTCCCGGTTCCAGATTTGACAACCCGGATACACGATTGCCTTAATAAAAAAAAGCAAGTTTCTGATGCTCGATGATTTTAAGAAATTCAAATTAGTTAAATCAATTGAATTGTTTATATAAATATTGAAAATTTAAATTATGGAAGACATTCATGGGTAAATATTCTACAGACATTCCAGCTGAATTTTTTTATTTAATTTTCAATTCGTTACTAAATTCACTAAATATTATCTTTCAACTATCGATCATACAAAATGTCACCTGATCTGCATTTAATAATTACGATATGATAATTAACAGTATATGTAAATGAAACAACAATCTTTAATAATATATCATCAAAAGTTTTCTTAAACTCTCCTTTTGTTTACTTTAAAAGATTCTTTTGCAAAAAATTCTTTTATATATAGTTTTTATAAATGCCTTTTGTAAGTAATAAAATTTAACTTTATGTTAGAGATGTTTAATAACCTTTTGAATTTAAGACTTTTTTTTTTATATATCAAATTCTTTTCTAAAGTTATTTTTACATTTAAAATTGATTTATATAAAAATAAAATGTTTTTATTACAATTTAATAAAAATTATAATATATTGATAAAAAGATTTAAAACGAATAAAAAGTTAATTTGTAAAATTCTTTATTTAATATTTATTATTAATGTAAAAATTAATAAATAACAAAAAAAAAATCTTTTTATAATATAAAATTTTTATGTGACTTTACATTCTTGCATATTTCCATAATATTACTCATTTACCATCTCAGTTTTCTGAAACTTTTGCCATTTTCTTGAATATGTAATTGAATCAGTAGAATTAACTTTATTTTTTTCTCTTGCTTTTTCTTTTGTTGAGCAATAGTATCAGTTTTTATATTGTGTTTTTGCCATCCAATTGTAATTCTAGTTTTTAATTTTTCAATATCTTGTTATAAATGTCATGCAATCTTTCTTTTCCAATATAATAGCTATACATGAAGTCAAAATGGATCATTTCGGATATCTGAAATGGTTGAAATGGTCGAAATCATTTTAACTATTAAAGGCTAAAGTTGTGAAATAGTCAAAATAATGTCATATCACATGATTTTCATATTGAGAAAAACAATAAACAAAAAATGTACAATCTCAGTCAATATCGCACTGATTTGTATGAAACAACTACCATTTGATTCCTTGCGACTTGACAGACCTAATGAGCTAACATTCATTGATTTTTGGATCATACAATCACGAGATAATCGCAATTGTATTATCAGCCAAAATTATGAATCAATAAATTCTACTTTAAATAAAGGAGTCTGGATTTCAAAATACGATCACAAATATCTCGAGATGAAATGATTCAATATCAATGAATATTAGCTCATTAGATTCGTCTAGTCGCGAGGGATCGAATAGTAGTTGTTTCATACGAACCGATGTGATATTGAACGAGATTGTACATCTTTTGTTTTATTTTTTTTCTATATATAAAAAATCATGTGATATGACGAAATTTCGACCATTTCGACTTTGGATTTTCATTTTGACTTCATGTATAATCATAGTATTCAAAAAGTCTTTTAAACCCCTGTTCATTATTTTGCGAAATTTCTTTAAATAAATTATGATCAGATGAATTTTGATAAATAAAAGCTGCATATAATTCATTTACTAATTTTCACATTGCTTCTTTTCTTGATTTCATATTATGATCATTTTGTACGAGAAGTGTATCACTAACATATTCACTTAACAATAAGTTAATTCTTTCTCATTCAAATTGAACAGAAAAAATTCTTGATTTTAAATCTTCTTGATTTCCCAAAACCCTTCCAATATTTTGTTTAATATATTTTATTCCAAAGTTTTGAGTACTTCATCAAATGTGAAAAAATACCCAAGATAAGTCAAATTAACTGAACATACATGATCCAAAAGCATATTTAACTTACCATCATTTTTAATATAAGAAAAAAAGTGAATTGTAGATTAAGTATAATTGCTTCTTCCAATGATTGGAAAAAGTAGGACAAATGCTACAAAATTCTCTATTTTATATCATGGTTACCAAACCTAATTCCTCCAACCCAAAATCCCATTTAGTAAAAATAAAGATACCAAATTTTTAAAACATTATTTTACCTATAAAAGATATCTTAAATTATTATATTTTTATTTTGTATAAAGTAATAGCAATTCTAACTGCCATTCAAATTAATTTTAATACACGACAAGTAGCTGAATAGTTGACTACCTTTTCTAATTTATCAAAATAAGAAACTGCTGCAAGTTTAAAAATCTAATATCCAGAAAAAATTGCAATTAAAGTTGTATACATACTATACATATTTTTATTAGTATACTATACTTCAAATAAGTGTCATATTTCTGAATGAGTTTTATGTAAAGAAATAAGTCGTTGAACGTTAAAATATAGTTGCCTCATCTACAATAAGATCAATATAACTTAAACTATCTATGTCTACATTATTAAAGTACATTTTTAATATATTATAAATATTTTTATTATTACAGAAATTATCATCTAGTTCTAATATTACAAAATTTGATAGTGATATATTGCATAATATATTAGTAATTTTTCTGAGTTCTATACGTATATTAGTAATATCAAAATTTCTATTATGATCTTTTATAAGAAGGTAAAATATTTTTCAAATTATTGAAGCTGATCTTTTATAAGAAAGAAGATAACCACTTGAAATTCAGAATTTATATTACTATCTGCTCTTAAAACAATTTTGATAAAAGTTTCGTTAAAGTAAATTGAAAAACTATCCTTAGTATTACATGCACTATTTATCGAATTACATCAAAAATATTATCATAACAAAATGTTTTTTCCTTAAAATCAATATTGTCTATAATATATATATTCTATATATTATCAACGTATAAAATCCTTTTATTAGGATTATTTTCCAATTGTCTTTCTTTTTCTAATTGCTTTCATAATGTACTATATGAGAAACTATATTAACATTGTCACCGGGAATAATCTTCTCTGATTACCTCACGTAACTTGTCTAAGTTCCTTTACTGCGGTAAGTAACTTCCTTATCGTCAGACTTTACAACCTTAGGGAATCTTACGTCCTACAGGTATCCG
>CAMKVN010001653.1:0-17293 GCA_946474995.1 Funneliformis geosporum
GAATTAAGATTTTAGAGTCTTATTGCAATATAGTTTTATAACATGCATCTAGCTCCTTGTTAAGAGACTTAAGCTTTTTATTGGAAATATCATTTGAGACTATTTCATTTGCTAATTCTTTGCGTAACTCTTTATTAGTATCAAGGATTTTTGATATAGGCCAGGTCTATGTTATTGATTCCTATTATACAAATAGATTCGAGTAAAGCTAAAAATTATGATATATTTATTAATTTGCAAAAGATTTATTACTAGCCTTCAGGCTATCAAAGTACTGCGAAAAAATTGCATAAAGCTTCTCTAAAAGCTGGATTTGATTTTACTCTAGAAGAAGTGAAGGATTGGCTTGAAAGACAGGCTGTACACCAAATACATAAACCTCATACTAAATATATTTCTTGAGCAAGTTTTAGCTCTATTACTACTCCCAATAAATTACACCAAGTGGATGTTCTTTATACACAATATGTTAAGTCTAGACGAACAATTTATCTTTTTTACCATAACTTAGTTGATGTAGCTTTAAAATATAAAGCATCTGTTCTTATTGGTGTAGCACTTAGGTAGCCTGCCAAGAGTATTAAGAATATGCAAGGTATTTTAACTTCATCTACAATTACAAAATGCTTATAAAAATTTATGATGACCCTGAAAACCCTCTTATTTGGCCAAAAGTATTTCTATCAAATAAGGGGTCTGAATTCAAAGGCAAATGTGAATAATTACTAAGAAAACATGGCGTAAGAATTCAGAAGGTAAGTCTAAAAATACTATGGGTATTATTGAAAGATATAATAGAATATTTACTAAGATATTTTATCATATTCTTAATGGAAAAGATTTATTGATTACTTTTCCTCGTCCTCTTAATTCAATCCAATATGAAAGCTTAGAGACTCTAATAAAAGATATTCCAAATGTTGTTGCTATAATAGTAGAAGATATTAATAATTTTATTATACACCATCTTGGTATTTCACCTGCTGAAGCAATAAAAAGAAAAAGTATTATCTCTATGTCTTCTTATCCTTGAGATGGTCCTGTAGGCTTTGATGAAGAGAAGCTTTCTGGTGATATGTTTGTAAAATATTTACTATATTCTAGTGATCAGAAAGGAGGAAGACATCGTGCTAGTGATTTGAATTGGTCCTCACATATTTATTATATCCATCAATCTATAGTACAAAAAAATCAGCTGGTCTTATACTGGCTTGAAGAAGTTCCTTTTGGGTTAATTGATAATGATAATTATATTCTCAAACATCCTAAAAGATCTTTTGTTCGAGAAGAATTGATGATTATTCCTTATGATACAGAATTGCCTTCCCAGTAGGTGCTCACGAATTAAGAAAATCTTCTGCTTCTTCATCAATTTTGGCTTCTGTAATGAAATAATCCTTAGCTAATCTATAGTATAGCTTGTATAGTTTCATAATAGAATTAAGAATCTTTGGATCTTTTCCATAATATGATTTGTAATCATCTATAATTTAATGATATTTATCTTTATTAGGGAATATAGTTTGGGCTAACTTTAATACATATTCTTCAGAGTCTTCTGCTTGACGTAATTTCTTAACTTTCTCTTTATAATTTTGCATGAATTTGCCATCCTTTGGCCTTCTATAATAGAGTCCTGCCTTGATTACATTTATTAATGCCTATTCGACTTCCTGGGAGGTTGGCTTAGTATTAGTTAATTGAATTTGTATACTCATTGTGAAAGAAAACTTTTATATAATACCTTTACAAAATTTTCTCTTTAATTAATTATTTCCCTAGATATCAAAATGATCGGAAAATATTTCTATCCATATTTAAATAATACTGGCAAGACTTGTGATAGGCCTTGCATGCATGAAGAAGAGTGTCATAATCATTAGAAAACTAAGGTACGTGTATCATGTAGTATATGTGGCAAGCTTACTGGCTCATCTTCTAGGTAGTGTTCATCATATGTTAAAGGTTATTATGTGATTCAATACTATAACAGATTATGTGATAAAGCCTTAAAAAACTCAGAATAAATATTAATTTTTGGTTAATTTTTTTGGATAGACTTTGCTATGTGATTTTTGGTTAGATTTTTTTGATAGACTTGGTTATGCAAATTTTTTTTGGTTAGACTTTTTGACTTTGGTATGCATTTTAGACTTGCATGATCAAGCCTAACTCAAATCGTGTACCTTTGTTCCTTGATTTTTGATGACTCCTCTAGTGGTAAGCAGAATAGCATAAAAGTTATTATTCATATTGGGTTTGCAATGTCAGGTCCAGCTCAAATTGCATCACTTTGTTCCTTAATTTTTAATAGTCTCTTTTAATGCAAACAGAATAATAAAAAATTTTTGATATATTATTTGGGATTAAAATCAGGCTAGAATGGCTATATCAAACAGTTTAATTCTATATATCTGAAGGTTAATTCTAAGCCAAGTTTGATATCATCATCTAGAATTGAGTCAAATTACGCTAGAGGTTTAAATTCGATAATTGATTCATATAGCTAGAATTGATTCAGAAGCGATTTGGAGATTTGTTCCAGAACCTCCTTTTTGCTCTATATATCAAGGTATCATTAATAATTTTAAGGTGAGAAACATATTCAATTTAAACATTCCTATATTTTATATTTTATTTATACTTTAATTTAAATTTAACTTGTTTTAGACATAATTTCAAAACTCTATTTACAAAATCAGGTTAAATCTTTTGACTATTTCAATGATTATCATATTGAACCTGTAAAAATTATTATTAAAAAGTGTGTGAAATATGTTTGCTAAGCATACAATAATATAATACAAGAAACAATTCAAAATTATTGGTTGAAAGCAAATATTCTGCCTAATAACGACAACGATAATGACAAATATGAAACCTTCATCGATATACAACTTAAACTTAAACGTTTAAAGGAATTTAAAGAAGTTCAAATTTTAATTGATAACTTGTTTTTGATGATCTTTTAACTGCCGAAGAATTTGTTTGATTTGATAAGTCTGAGACTATAGGAGAAATGATATCTAATGAAGAAATTGTAAAAGCAGTTTTACCTAATGAACAAAAATAAGAAAATGAAGGAGAAGAGGATACTTTATCGACAATTACTTATAATGAAGCTATTGAAGCTTATGATAAAGTAATTTATATTTAAAACAACAGAAGAAAATTTTCAATGTGAACAATGAAGAATTAAAGCTTATTAAAAAACTTAAAAAAGAAGCTTTGAAAAACCAGTTTATTTCAGCGAAACAAACTAATTTTAATAAGTTTGTTACCATAATTGAATAATAATAGTAATTTTTTTTTAACATAACAATATTAATAATAATTTGATGCCATTTTTTTTTATTTTAATATAATAACGTTAATAATAATTGTTTTTTTTAACACAAACATTAATAATTTTGGAGGTATTTTTTTTACATAATAAACGTAATAATATAATAAAATAGTATCATTAGAATACAAATTTAATGCATTGACTAAATAACATCCCCTGCAATAGTGTTAAAATTGTATTGAAATTGTGTTGAAAAATTCATATCATTTTTTATAATTATTAACCAATTTGTAATGAATTTTTATTGAACTTGTGTTGAAATTTCTATTGTTTTTTAGCAAATTATAGCGTTATTTTTTTACAAAAATTTATTTATATTTATCACCTAGATGCTGAATTACATTTAGTATCTTTTAATAGCTTAAATATCTTTTACGTAACGTATTTGATCCATTTTCAATGACATTACAAACCTTAAAATTATTAAGATCCTATAACTATAATGATGTCAAATTCTACTTTAATATTCCTTATCCAATTAATGCATTTCAATGGATATATGGGATGCAGTCAGTAGAAAAGGAGGAAATCCAAAATTTTGTTAGTTTTTATTATTAAGCCAAATTTATACACATAATCGAGATTAGTCAAGTGGTTTAATAATATAGTTTTTGACCAAAATTTAGATTTTCCTCTTTTCTACTAACTGTTTCCCATATGTTGAACAAAGAGATTCCTATGAAACTGACGGCGAAGACAATGATAATAGAGATCAATTTGAAAATCAAGAATCAATAATCAAAAAGGTAACTGAGAAAACCATCAAGAAGAAGGCGGTGAATCTTCTATACTTAGTAAAGTTCGTGATGTTATCTGATAAACTGATAAAGAGAATAAACAATACTATGAAGTGATGATGGAAAGACAACCTAAAAGTAGTGATGATTATGTATTTTCAAATGATTATTTCAATCAATAATAATAATATTATTATTTAGCGACTTTTTATGAGCATTGTAGTAATAAACATTCTATATATATTATTGCATTCTGTATATAATAAAAAAAATATAAAAAATGTAAGCCTTTTGAAAAATAATCAATAATAAAATCTCTTAATTCCTTATGACACTTTTAATTTTATTTTTATCAAAAGTTTGTCAAACTGTAAGATTAAAACTATGTAGTTTATATGATGATTTCTTATGATGATTTATGAACGAACTGTAAAGAGTTTATCCTAATCATTATATGTAACTTCTGTCTAAATTTTTTATAATTTTGACTAACTTTAGATTATAATTCAGTTCAAAAGTAATCAAATGAAATCTAACTGAAATGGTTTATTTTGACTAGTAATAACGTTCAAGCATATCCCATAGATGTTCTATGAGGTTAAAATCTAGACTTTGTCCAGGCTATTATAGTAAACATATTACCATTTCTTCAACAAAATTTCATGTTCTTATACTGACATGAATAGGTGTATTATCTTATTGAAATAAATACTCACCAGATTATCCTTTAAACACTTCTAAAATAAGATACTATGTGATAGCCAAGGATTTCTTCTATATATTTTTTATTATTTATTCGACCATCTATTTTTACCAATAGACTTAATATATGCTATGAGAAACTCTTCTACATCATAATACCACTTCTATTATATTTTACAGTAGAAACAAAATAACTTACCTTTTATTTTTCTTCTTGAATATGCCAAACTCAAATTTTTCTATCATTTTGATATATTGCAAATTTGGATTCATCACTCTATACAACATTTTTCCAGTTATTAATAGTTCATGAACGTCTTTTATGAGTCTAATTTAATCATATTTTTCAGTTAGGCTCACTAACATTGGGTTTTCTAAAAGTAATATGACCATTATATCACATTTCAGATAAGGTATTTTTATAGTATTTTTACATACTTCTTTTCTTATTGATTCAGCAAACGTTTTTACTAATTATCTGCTAAACATGATGGTTTTGAATAATGATAGTTTTAAAATGATGTTTATCTCATTTTGCTAATAATTTTAGACTTTCACTTCATGAAGCAACCAACACTAATAGCACATATTTCATTATATTTTGATATAATATTATAAATTGTAATTTTACTATGACCTATTTTTTGGAAATAGCTTTTTTTGATTCACCAGTATTATAGAAACCAATTATTATTTTGCGTTCAAAATCTGTAAGCTCTCTTATTTTAACTATTTTGCGAAAAATAAAAATTTAAGATCGAAAAGCATGATCTACATAACAATCATTATTTATTGATAATTATATGATACAAATTTTAGATTATACAGATGTATTAGTATTTATTTATTGCAATTTATTTGCAGATCTCAGGATAGTCATAAACTTATTAGCCCAGAGTATGTATTAGAATTAATATATGAAGTTTTTTTATTTGATAATGAAACTCATGATTTTCAACTTAATTTAGATATTTGTAAAAATAATCTTCCTAAAGTCATTAAAATACTTACATTATTATATAGATTTAATAAAAATGTATTAGGATATAAATCCATTAAAAAGACCAATTGCATCAGAAATTAAAAAGATTATTAAAAATTGGAAATATAAAATCGTTAATAAAAATTTTGATAAAAAATTAATAAATAATATTATAAAGATTTATAAAGAAGATAAAATATTAAATCAAAAGCAAAGTAATAATACAAATAATAATATTATTACTGTTAAATCTCATATAAAAGCATATTATACAAGTTAATTGTTTGATTTTACTAAAAGAATAAAAGAAAACTTAAAGTCAAAATATTATAAATACAACAAAAATTAGTTAGAGCATTGGTAATTATATTTATATTATAAATTAAAAATATTTTAAATTTTTTATATTTATATGTTTTTTAATTTATAGAAAATTTAATTATTATAGATGATAAATAATTATTTCTAGTTTAAAATAAATAGTTATAAAATTTTATTTAATAAATTCTTAATATTTTGAAAAAAAATTAAAATATTTATTATATTTAATTTTTATATATTATAATTTATTTTATAATCAAATTTTATAAATATTTATTTAATAAGCAATAGAATATATAAAGTAGTTATTATACAATAAATAGTAATTTGTAATTATTAAATAAACAAATTACCTTTTTATTCTATTATAATTAAATATTAAATTATAATTATTTTATAATATAGTTTTAATTGATTTTTTATAATTTTTTTCAGATATATTTGGGTAGTATACTACTAAAATTGAGGTACTAGACATAGTAAATCATATGATTTTACCTTAATTTTAATAGTACACCACCTATTTATAGATATAATATAAATTTTAAACATAAATTATTTATGAATATAAAATAAAATATTTGAAAAATACAATTTTTAAATATAGGATTTTGTGTTGTTTAATTACTATATTTTAAAGAATTTGAAATTTTTGTAATAGGATTAGTAATTTTAAATTTGATATTGATCAATTTTAGATAAATTATCAATAAAATTAATTAATATATTTAAAATATAAAATTTTGACTTTTTTATTTTTTTTATACATATAAATTTCTTAAACACTTTTAAATTATTTAAATTACATAAATTATATAATTATTTATTCAAGAATACCTTAATTTTATAAATTTTAGTAACTATTTTATATTAAAAAAAAATTAATAGAAATAACAAGTTATGTATTTATTTATATATGAAATCAAAATTAAAATCTTAATATTAAAATAAAAGATATAATGATCAATATACTTTACTAGCTTTAAGTTGCTTTAAAAAAAATAAATATAATTTATTATTAGAAACTATTTTAATATATTTATTATATTTACTGAAGGTATAATAAGTTTAACATTTGAATTTTCATCATTTTTACTTTTTACTTTAAATAAATTATTTTTAAAAGAATTATTTGAATTTTTTTAGAAGAAGTATCTGAAGTATCTGAATTATTTTCTGAATAATTCGTATCAGATTCATTATCATACTAAAATTTTATTAAATCATAAATTAAAATTATTAATAAATAAAAGAAAAATTAAAATTAAAAATTAAATAATATTACATTATTATTTAATTAATTTTCTAAAAAAGTGATGTTATTTATTTGTATTATTATTATTAATATATTATAAATTTTATTATTATTTATTTAATTATAATATATTAAATAATTAAAAAATAAATATTATTAAAATAATACATACTTTAGGCTTATTATTTTGCTTAATAGATACATTATTAGGTTTTCTTCAAAAAAAATGGAATCAATCTATTGTAAAGCATATAAAAATCCCAAATTACTTTTAGGTTTATTTACAAATCTAGTTAATAAGAAGGTTGGTTAGTAGTATGACAAATAGTAGTATTTATTGCTTATAAAATAAATCTTAAACCAAGATGCCATTTAATAGTATTATTTATTTCTATCTATTTCCCAATTAATTTGCCAATTTCACTATTACGTCTTTCAATTAATTCTTGAGATAGGGGATATCTAGGTCCTCCATTAATATTTTTAAATTATTCTATAAATTTGAAAATTTTTTATTATTTTATATGTAAATTATTTTCTATTATCAGATTGAAGAATTGTTAGTAACCCAATTTTAGTAAGCAAATTCAAATAATAATAATGCTATTACATTAATTTTTTTAGATAAAGAAGAAAATTGAGTTAATGATCTTTAATATGTAAAGTATATATTTAAAATTTTCATTAAATCATTAAAATCCATTTAAATTTTAATAAATTGTTTTAGTTTTTAATATTTTTAATATTTTAAAACATACTTTATAAGGACTATACCTGTAAACAAGATAAAAAATTTCTAGCATTAATTGTTTTTCTTATTTCTTCATTACTAAATTTTCTATTTACACAAATAGCACAAATAGAACAATTCTTAATTCTCACAAATAAGTTAAATTTTTTGTTAATATTACCCCATTCATTACGCAATTTGTCATATGTTCTAGCTATATTTTTGTGACTAACATAAGTATAGGCTGAAAAAATATTTTCTTTAATTAGAACTGGTAATAAGCGAATATTTTTGTTGACACCATTTCTAGCACCTGCTGTTATATAGCAAAAATGTGCTCTTGCCCATCTTTTAAAATCAGCATCTTGCCAAGAAAAATGCCATCATATGTATTTTAATCAATTAAATGAATATTGTTATTTGTTCTTATTTTTTAGAGAATTGGTATATGAAGCAATAAGTTTATCAAAAACTTCAGGACAAATAAAACTAAAAGCTTTGTTATTGTGAAATATTAAGGAAAAAAAATTGGCGGCATTTTTTTTTAAAAAAATTATATATTTTGCATACTAAGATTAATTAGGAAATGTAAATCAATTTTGAATATTCTCAAAATCAACAATTGGGATATTGGGATATCCGAAGTGATATTATCCTATTTGGGATATCCCAAGTGAGCATTTGGGACATTATCATTACGGTCATTAACGCATTTGGGCTACAACAGCTACAACTACACCAAACAAAATCTTTCAAATTACTGCTCCATTAAAAATAGTGAACTGGTCAAAATAGTTCTAAATATGCCAACGTAAAAAAGTATCAAAAAGGAAGTATTTTTATTATTTTTCATTATGCCAGATGATATTTCTATGTCAAAGGGAAGGGTCGTGCAACCTTTCAATAAATTAGACGTTAATTCCCTATCCACAATAATGTAATGTAGAACAATGAGCTTTAAAAAGTAACTGAAAATACATATGTAGTTCTTTTATGTTTATGGGTTAACTATTTGCATATGTAGATAATAACGAAATACAATGAATAAAACATTATTGCGTAAATATGCGTTTATCAATTATAAGTTTTGTAATGATTACAATAAAATGTGGAACACACTCTTTCACTCAAGAGAAATCCCACCCGTTTATACCCGACTTATTGTTCGGAAATTGGCCGAAGAACAAAACATGGACTTTATTATTAAATAATTTTTTGAAACAAATGAATTTGCTTTATCTTTGTATAATTAAGTTGAATTGTTTTGTTTCTTTCCTTATAATTAAATTATTTGCTACTTATTTTGCGCAAAACTTCGGAGGTGTTTCTATGTTATGAGAATCTGAGAATCTCAGTTCAAAAAGTGTATGGAAATTCGTTATTTGATACTCGAAAGAAAAAATTATTTGTTTAACAATGTATTTTTTTATTTTAATATCAATTTTATTTATAAATCTTCATTAAAAAAGGAAGTTAAAATAAATAATGATTTTTAATGCATTGATCTGAATATGAATAATTAGAAAACTACATATCATTAACTACTCTTCTACATTGTTGCTATGCTACCCTGATGTTTCATGTAAATTAAAAAAAAAACGAGTTTTAAAGTATTTCGATCATTAGTTATATTAATGGAGAATTAAACCAAAAGTAACTATGTAAAAATTTTAAATTATTCAAACAATTGTATTATTTCTCATTTCCGCTTCTGCTGATAATTATATATTATGGTTTCTTTCAGTAAATACAAGTTTTAGATCAATAGGCCTTAATAAAAATTGAGGTTCAAACAATATCTTGTTCTTATGAATGCTGTCTTCAGGAAGGGTCCATTTATACTTGAGCACTTTAATAAAGATTATTATTAAATTAACTTTAAAAAATCCTCTTTTTTTCAAAAAATATCAACCAAGTATACTTACAAAACATTGAAAGAATAACTCTTTGTTCCATCAAAGTAAAGTTTTGACCAATACTTGAAAAATTATAAAACAAAATACCAATGAATAAATTATTTAAATTTTTTGAATGATTTCTTAATAAATGTACTTACCAGTTTCTTACACCGGAAGAAAATGGGATCCAAGAAAATGCGTTAATATTTTCATTATTTAAAAATCTTTCAGGATTGTATTGTTTAGGGTTTTCCCAATATTTTGGACTATTGTTAATTTGCCAAATATTAATTGAACAAACAGTTTCCGCTGGTAGAATATAGGGACCAATTTTCATTGGCTTTGATAATTTTCGAGGGACTATTGCTGTAGCTGGAGGATAAATTCGTAAGGCTTCTTTAATAACTGCATTGATATATTTCATTTCCTTTTTTTAAAAAAAAAAATAATGTGTTGTTATAGTTAATTTGATTTGAAAAATGTAAAAACATGAAACTATATAAGTTACTTTTAATTGTTCCATTGTAGGCGTAATTGGCTCATTTCCAAGTATACTAATTACTTCTTCACGTGCTTTTTCTTGCATTTCCTATGTAATTTAAAAAAAAAGTCTATTAAAGATCCAAAAATAAAAACGGCTTGATAATTTATTTATTAGAAGCTTACCGGATATCTTGCAAGGAAATATAACGAAATGCTTAACGCCGTTGAAGATGCTGTTGTTATCATTATCATTATTAAATATGTTTGACTATTAATCATAAAAATATAAAGGAAAAATAATATTTACTGTCATGTCCCGCAACGAAAAAGCCCACCATCTCATCTCTTAACTGCTTTGAATCAGTATGAATACCCTCCTGGTTAATAAGCTTCAGCATACTTGTTAGTAAGTCGATTCGGCTATTATTTGAACCCTTCTTATTCTCAATATCATTTCTCTTTTCCTTAATAATGTCAGAAATGAACTCATCAAATTCTTTATTAGCTTCAAAGTATTTTCTATTTTGATCTGTCGGTAATTTAATCAACCAAGGAAAAATGAGATAATAAACAGATTCTACTGTATTAAATATATTTTTATAAACATTTATAATGTGAGGAGTTTCAGCAGAATCAAAGCACTAAAAAAAAGATATTTCCCGAATATTTGTTTTTTGATTAATAAAAATTCGGTATAAAATTTATGTATGTAATCAATACTTGCACCAAATCTATATCCAAATGCCAATTTTCCAAGAACTTCAATCGTTATACGTTGCATGGTTTCGAATATATCAATCGGTCTACCTAAATCTTGTTTCATGAAATTAAAAAGTTCAAAAGTAATTTCCCCAACGATATCAGGGGACAAGGCTTTATTGAAAGCAGGATTGGCTAATTTTCTAAAAGTCCGCCATTTCTATAAAATGGATCGAATCAGGTCACTATAAATATCGGTTATTAAATATCACATTATGTGATTTTAATAGCAATTTATACGTACGTCACCATTCGAAAATATTAAACCATCTCCGAAAAATTCTCCCACAATTCTTCCTTTATTCAAATTAATTTTTGGAGGATCATCATCCTCTATAAAAATAATTTTTATTTGGTGGTTGAAATTGGGAATTAACATTGCATTATGGTTTTTTTTAAAGCATTAAAACTTACCTATTTTTGTAAAGAAATTTTTAAGGTACAAAGGATTATTGATGTTTAGGACTGTTCGATTTAAAAAGCGACTCTAAGAAATAGATTATTCAAATCAATGGTTCAATAATAAATAAAATCAGGATAATATAATATTTATGTAATTTAACAAACCAAATAAATATCATAACCTCTTGAAGATTCTGCAATCGTATCTTGAATTACGTCATGATTCTTTTGTAGTAATAAAGCCCATATTGTAGACCAGTTAGAAATAAATGGTATACCTTCAAGTTCTTTTGGTATTTTATTTTTATTTATTTTATTTATAACATGAATGAAATAAGCGATTGTAGCAAAAATAATGATAAATGTAATTAATGCAAACATTTTTATGGACAAAGTATTTCAAAAAAATAAATTAAATATATTTGTATCGCAAAATTTATTTTGGTTCCTGTTATAGGATTTAAATCCGGATCGTCATAATCGAGGAGAATATTTTTTTAATTTCTCAAAAAGGAAACCCTTATGTTAAACATTGGAACAAAAACCTTTACCCTACTAAATAGCGAAAATATTTTCTATATTTAGCAAAATCCAATGAAAATAATAAAAAATAAAAATAAAAAAAATTTAAAATAATAAGGAATTGTGTAACGAACAATAGAAAACATCCGATATATCATCTAGTTAACTTAAATAGTTAATATTTAGTTGATCAAAGTTACTATCGAACAATGAAAGTTATTAAAACAAATGTATGATATAAACAATTATTTGACCACGCCAAAAATTTTTTTATATTAAGTTTCGTAATTTCTATTTATTTATTCATATAGTAAATATGGAAGATTGCTAAGAAAATCAGGTTGTAAATTTTTTAATAAAATTTTAATTTATTATTTTTATTGAATTTGGATAAAATATAATATTTTTTATTCAAAAAAAAAAATTCTCAGACTGACTGCACTCCACCGTTAAGTTTTAAAAGAAATTTTACAGAATTTTGTATCTTTTTATCATCATAAAAATTTAATCAAGTTGCTTTATTAATAAAATCTTCCGCTATTTTCGTTAGTCTTATCATATGAGATCCATTCCATATTTGAGGGTTTGACGGACGGATTAAATATTTACCAACATTAATTTCGAATTTCATCTATAATATAAAATCATGTTATGATGATTTTGATTTACTATGTCTCGCTCGTCTCGATTTTAATAACAAACACCCATATCTCGCTTTTATTGTACTGATAGTATCTAAATCATTATTACGAAACCTTTAATCTCTGGGGAAAATTCGATACAATTCAATTCCAAAATGGTTAAATTGAGAAAAAGATGAATTGTTCTTTTTTTAAAAAACAAATAGTTATACTTTTGTTTTTATTTTTAATTGATGATAGTAGAGATAAATAAATACACATTTAATTAATTAATGTATTAATCTTTCATTAACTTGAAATACCTCATAATCATCTACTTGAAACTCACCATTTGGGATATCAATTTGATCATAAACAGTTGGATTGTCAAACTGCCAAATATCACATAAACAAATATCTCCAAAATATGGACCACATTGTGGACTACAAAATACCCACACAACTTCATCTTTAAGCTCATCCAAAATATAACCTACTTTTGCAGTTTGAAGATTTGTTCTATTTACGAATGAGAATATAAAACTATCATTGGTAGATTTACGTTGATCATTTCCTTCCCACCCAAATGGACTATATCCTCCCACTATTTGTTCCGTTTCGTTAATTTTGATTACCACTATATTAGCTCCTTTGTTATCACATTTTTTATGAAATTCTGCTAATGTATTACCATCTCTACTGGCACGATAAAGTAATTTAAATCCATAAGGCGTCTTCTTGTCATTATTTACTTTCTTATCAATCCAATCGGAAAATATAGCAAAATGCCGAGTGTTGACTATGATTGACTCACACTTTGCAAGTCTAGGTGGTTGGACATTTTTATTAAATTTCTCATCTGGTGCCCAAATATGAGCTAAGAGATTAACTAACGAATCCTTTGGTAGTAATTCTTTAAAAGGAAGTACTTTTTCAAAAAAAATTTCTGAAGAAATATAATGAAATCTAACTAAAGGAATATGTTTATGAAGAGTTCTTTCCATAACTGTAGTTTCTTCGTTGCCCCATTCTTTGACATCTTTAGGAATAGACGGGTTTTGGGCAAAGCCCCACTTTAATAAACTATTCCAAATATCAATTTCATCTAAACATAAATCATCCCGTTTTAAAAGGAATTCTAATATTGGAGCTTTTATATTAATAAATTTATCAGAATAAAAAAGATTTTCTGGGACTTCACAAATCTTTTCTAGACAGAAATTATGCAATTTTGTGAAGGTTTCATGTTGATAAATTGTTTCAAGAATTCCTACAGGATCGTTTTGTAAAAATTCATGATGGTCTTTAATTAAATAATCTTCAATTTCAGGAACCAAAGATTGGAGATTAAGTGCATCTGTCACGTTTAATAGTGAAAATATTTCGGTTTCTTTTAATTTCGTCATGTCAATCCTTCCGCAATATAAAAATCTGAAATTTACAGTGATATTAGTAACTTGGTTTATATTATTGACGTAGTTGTTGTACTTTATTTACCTTAAAATTATCTTTAAAATTTTTGGATGAATGAAGGTTATTTTTAAAATAAATTTACCTTCCCTCATCTCAACATTTTCTTTAGTTAATTCATCATAAAAATATTGCGACCTGAAACACAAAATATTTGAAAGGGCATGTATTTCTTCAACGTTTTCATTTTCACCAGCATAAATAATGACATCATATCTTTTGTCATTTTCTAATAACCTTTCATAATCATTCTGCAAACGTTCTAAAGACATCTTGTACAGAAATTTAAAAATTGAAACAAAGAAACAAAAAGAAAAAGATCATTGAGAAATAAAATTCACACCAGTTGTTACACGACATTTAAGATTGTGTTGTGTAATTAGATGATCTTAGTGCGATAGTAATAATTTATCCCCATAAATATATTTGCTGTTTTATTACCGAAATAGGTAGGTGTGGAATTAAATTATCGAATTGGTTAAGGTTAAAGTTCTATAATATTTTTTAATACTAGCTAAATTTTCATTAGTCGTTTGCTATTAAAATCAGGTTTACGATACATAGTAAAATTATATGATCTGAACATGAATTTTAATAGCAAACCTTCCAAAAAAATAAAACATTTAAAAAGTAAGATAATTAATCTCGTGTTACTGGCGATATATTTAACATACTCAATTAAGCCGTATACTAATTTGTATTTGTTGTGTTATTATATTTTGTTCAATGTAAATTTTTTATATTTCTTATTAGAACTGTCGTGACCTTGATCGAAAAGAAGTCATTAACTTTATGTCAAAAAAATTTAAAAACAAAAGAAAAGTAACACATAAACGATATTATTCAGAATCGAAGAAATAATAATAAGCTTCTATAAGTAACGAAAATAAAATAAATTCTCGTATATACCAAAAGAACCTTCTAAAAAAAAGTGAAATTTCATACTAATAAAAAAAAAATAAGGAAAAAATAGTATTGTAGGAAAACACTACACCACCCTAACAGAGAGTTTAAATATATCTAAACGATGAAAAAAATAAACACGAATAATTAAATTGAAGGATCAGGTCATCTTTATTAAATAGATTCAAAGAAAAATGAATTATTAATGTGTAAGGATAAGTTTTAAAAATAAATGTTATTGATTTATTAGAGAATTGCAACGAGTTTTCCCTTTTATCAAAACAGAAATACAATATATTTCTATAAATATATTAATAGTAAATTGATATTAAAAAATATAAGAAATGTAGTAAATATAAAAAATTAAATATATTAGAGAAATGTGAGAAATTAGAAATCATTAAAATATTATAGAAATAAAACAAATTAGAGAAATAATAAAAATAAAAAAATTAGAGAAAGTTAAGATTTGTGATCATTAGGATTATCATTTGCTAATTGTAATTAGCACAGTACTAATGCGTCATTACTAAACTATCACCAATAATATATAGTTGTTTTGTACCTTAAGGGATAACATAAATACTCTATTAAGATTCTTTCTAATTCACGCATTATAAGTAAAAAAATAATAAAAATATCCTTATTGATGACTTAAGAATAACCTGATTAGAAGCTAAACATTAATAAATTGATATCAATAAGAATAATCCTATTGATATCTTTATAATACACTGATTAGAACTCTAATATTCTCTATTTATATCATTATTCATCATTAATCAGGATTATCTGATTTTAAAAAAACAAAAAATTAGAAATTAATCAGATCAAATTTAGCAATATAAATTTGATCTGATTAGTTTCTTAAACTTTATTGTGTTAACATCAGAAATCAATCTTATTTTACAGATTATCAGTAACTTATAAAATAATGATATAATAAGTCTATCAAATACTATGCCTAATGATCAACAATAAGACCCCTAATTTCTTTAATTCTGAAAATTCATCTGATAAGTCTGATATCCATGATTTTGCTTATTTTATTATTTTTTATTATTTTTTATTATTTTTATTATTTTTATTATATTCATTATAACTATTATTTTTATTATATTTTTATATTTATTATATTTATATATTAGCAATTATTTAGTTAGTTTATAGTGTAGCAATTTGTTAGCCATAGCAAATTAATTTTGTATAAATAGAATAGCTTTTTGCTCAAGTTATAAATTAACTCAATTGTTAGTTTATAACTTTTTGTAAATTACATAACTCCTAAGTTTCAAGTAATAAAGAAATCAATTTTAAAATATAATTACTTTTTCTTTTATATCACTAGTCAAACAATAACAAATAGGAGACCAATTGGGTCAAATCTGGATTATCAGATTTGATCTGATTAGTCTCCTATTTGTTTATTTTTTGTAATTTTATAATTGTTTATTTATATAAGTAAGTAATACCGATTAATTATAATAAAAGAATTTTATTATTGATATAATTTACATTAATATTATACTTTAATTATAAAAAAGTACAGTAAACTATTAAAAGTCACTGGGCACTTAAAAATTAGAAAATCGACGGAAATAGTTCTTTCAAATAAAACATTTTATTTTATTAATTTAATCATTTTTGAAATAACATGTAAATTTATGCGCCATAACGAATTGCATATAATTTAAAGTTTTTATGGATATCTGATCAATAGTAAAATATATTATTCATTTAATATGATATTGTTATGTTTTAATACAAAATTTCAGTTATAATTGAACATAAATTTTTTCAGCTATAATCATTTTTATTCATTAAGTAAACTTATTCGTCTAATTAAAAAATAAATTTCTGCCAAATTTCAGATTAATTACATTTATTCTCATGGAGATCTTTTGATAAATGTAATATTAAATTTAAGAGATAGATATATCACGTGACTTTTAATAACTTCACTGTAATCAAGTCGATCTCATCAAGTAAGTTTATATGTAATTAATCTGAAATTTGGCAGAAATTTATTTTTTAATTTAAAGAATAAGTTTACTTAATAAATAAAAATGATTATAGCTGAAAATATTTATGTTCAATTATAACTGAAATTTTGTATTAAAACACGAAAATATCATGTTAAATGAATAATATATATTTTACTAC
>CAMKVN010001654.1:0-17289 GCA_946474995.1 Funneliformis geosporum
AAAATAAAATGTAAAATAATAATAAATGCTAATAAACTAATAAAATAAAAAAAAACTAATAATAAATGTTTATTTAAAAAAATCAATATGTCTTTCGATACAAGTAATACATATAATTATTAAATGTAACAATACTGATCGTATATTTTATTATTATTTTTTTTAACATATTAAGTAAATAAAAAAATTTGGTAGATATAATAAATATTTAAGATTAAAAATTAAATATCGAAATCAAGTTCTTTTGATTTATAACCTAAAAAGAAATTATTTGATTAAATTAAATTATAAATTAAAAGGTATTTAATGTGAGAATTTACCATTTATTTCATTAATTTCGTCTCCAGATAATTTAAACTTCTTATGAATTTTATCTTTCTCTATCAAATCATCATCTTTCCTTCTTTTATCTTCAAAAGAAATAATTATTAATATTATCACCATCGATAGATATTAATTAGTAAATAATAAATCAATACTGTATTACCTAATAATGAAGTGGTAGGTTGACTTCTTAAACTCCTAATTGATACTGCAGACTTTATCATGCCACTTAAAAGCCTACTTGAATATATTGCTCCCGGTATATGCGTTTTGGGCCCAATATCTGGTGATTTAATAATTTCTGTTGGATTATTATATTCAAAATTCCATATATTATGTAAAGTTCTTTTTATATCGATGGCTACTGGTCTTTTATTTGGATTAGAATCCCAGCATTCTTGCATTAATTTAATATAACCTTCAGGAGCAGATGTAATTGGAGGACGCTGACCATCATAAATTTCAATAATTAGTTCTGTATCATGAACCCTATCCCAAAAGGGTCTTCTACCTGTCATAAACTCCCACATAATCATACCAAAGCTATAAACATCTGAAGCCTCAGTATATCTATTTCCATTAAATATTTCTGGTGCAACATAAGGAATGACGCCATAAATTTCAATTTCATTACCATTGTCCGCTAAATCGGTTGCAGATTTGCTTAACCCTAAGTCACATATTATTGCTGACATGGCTTTTATAAGAAGATTTCCACTATGAAAATCCCGATGAATAATTTTTGAACTATGAATATCATTAAGCCCATTTATAATAGATATCAACAAAGTCAATTTATCTTTCCAGTTTAGGTTATCAAAATTATTTGATAGATAATGTTTTAAATCTCCTAATTCATAATAATCTATAACCACCATAAAATTTTTTGAAAATGGATTTTGAGTAATTCCGTAACATTTATTTATATAAGGCCCATAAGAATATGTTTTTTTTTTCAATGACATATTATAATCATGAATAATTTTAAGCTGAGTTAAAAAAATCTCTATTAATAAATATCTTTGTTTGTTAGGTTAAGATAAATAATTAATTAAGTCATACCTCATTGAGATTTTCAAAGGTGATGTTTTTTGATTTGATAAGTTCTTTAAGAACGATTTGTTTTAAACCATTTCGATAAAATAAATTTTTCTCATCCGATCTTATAATATTACCATCAATCCAAGTAGCTTTATAAATTTTACTAAATCCACCTTCAGTAAAAAATTCGATACTTTTAAATTGTTTATAAGGAATAAATTCCATTTTCTCATAAAATTCTGAATTAATTTGTGTATATTTGATAAATTCATCGACAACTAAATTTTTGCAACTTTTATATAATAGGTGATGCATATAATCTTTCCAATTAGTTAATTTATCTGTAATCATTACAAAATCCATTGTGACAGGTTCTTGAGTTATTCCATAACACTTTTGGATATTAATTTGCTATATTTTTAAAAAAGTATTAATAAAATTGATTTTTCTAAAATATACTATAACTAAATAAATCATACCTTATTTAACTCTTCAAAACTAATATTTTCTGAATTTTTGAGCCTTATAAAAACCACTTGCCAAATACCACTTTGATTAAAATTACATTTTTTATCATCCCAATCCAAAATATGACCATTTATCCAGGTAGCTTCATAAACTTTATTAAAATCATTTTCTAAACGAAACTTTATATCTTTAAACTGATCATAAGGAATAAACTCCATCATATTATTATTAATAAAATAATTAGAATTAGATGCTATACTATTGATTTGTTCAATTTGTTTATCTCTAATAAAATTATCTACAACTTTATTTTTGCTTTTAATTAACAGGTGATCTATTATATATTGTTTATAATCATCCAAGTTGATAAATCTATTTGTAACTATTATAAAATCCATCGTAAAAGTTTCTTGAGTTATTCCATAACACTTTTGGCTATTAATTTGCTATAATTTTAAAAATATATTAATAAAGTTTATTTTTCTTACAATAGTAAAATAAATACATACCTTATTTAAATCTTAATAAGTGATATTTTTTGAATTATTGAGTCTTATAAAAACAACTTGCCTAGTACCACTTCGATTAAAATTCCATTTTTTATCATTCCAATTCAAAATTTGACCATCTATCCAAGTAGCTTCATAAATTTTATTAAAATCATTTTCTAAACGAAATTTTATATCTTTAAAATGATCATAGGGAATAAACTCCATCACATTATTGGGAATACGGTAACTAGACGCCTTCGCCAATCTCTTGATTTGTTTAATTTGTTTATTTCTAATAAAATTATCTACCATTTTTATTTTTACTTTTAAATAACAGGTGATCTATTATATATTGTATTATATTGTATATAATCGTTCCACTTGATTAATTTATCTGTAATTATTATAAAATTCATTGTTACAGGTTCTTGAGTTATTCGATAACACATTTGGCGATTAATTTGCTATATATTTAAAATGTATTAATAAAATTGATTTTTCTATAATATGCTGTAACTAAATAAATCATACCTTATTTAACTCTTTAAAAGTGATATTTTCTGAATTATTGAGCATTTTAAAAACAACTTGCTTAGTACCGCTTTGTTCAAAATTCCATTCGTTATCATCCCAATCCAAAATATGACAATCTATACAAGTAGCTTCATAAATTTTACTAAAGTCATTTTCTAAGCGAAATTTTATATCTTTGAATTTATTAAAAGGAATCAATTCCATCACGTCATTCTTGTTATTGCTGCTGTTTGTTGTATGATTGATTGATTTTTCCATGATATTAGAAAAAAAGGTTCGTAACGTCCTTATTTATGTATTTATCCATATTGTTGATTCTGCAAGGAAAGGTTCTATAGAAAACCGCATGATTACCACTTGTTTCACAACATGCTTCCGAAGAATTCTGTAGATACACAAATGTATTGAAGATCTTAAATCAATTTCATCATTATATTTTTGTGTAACAAAACAATAGGAATATTGACACACATCAAAATTGCAGATAATTTAATATTAAGTACACTATTAAAAATTGAGTTCTCCCTCGAGTTTAACGAAGTTTATTTGAGTTTAATTAAATATTTGCTTTTAAAATTTTGTAAAAAATAGCAAACTATCGCTTTCATATGTTTTAAAAAATAAAAATGAATGAATCGTACGAAGCATCGAAAGGAAGTTTAAAAATTATTAATAAAAAATTTAATATTATCGTGCGAAAAAATTGATTACAATAACGATCCTGGATTTTAACCCTTGTAAGCCGGAAAGCTAGAAATATAACTTTAACGATTTAATTCAGTCCTTCGAATTATTCACAATAACTTTATCACAATCACGCCTATATGAAGACACGGCAAAAGGTAATTAATATTAAGTGAATAACAAATATCTTTATTGAACTCTTGTTTTTCACAAAACCCTATTTCGAGTTATCTTTCAACTCAAAAGAAAATACATGCTATTTATATAAAATAAACTCATAGTAATGCAATAAATATGACTAATATGATAAATATGGATCATCGACCAATCTGTCATATTTGTTCAACTAAATCAGTTGATCGCCGCAGCTACGGATCACGGCTTCAACGGCAATTAAAATCCAATGTTGGATGAAATCAAGAAACTTCTTTAATTATTGCATCACAATAAGGAAGGTTATTAAGATTTTCATAAGATAATTTTTGATCGCGTGAAAATTTTGAATCAATTTTTTTCAAAAGACGTTTTTTTGCTTCGGGATAAAGAGCAAAACACTAACTGATATAACAGAAGTTATATCAATAACTCCAGCAATTACCAACAATAGCTTCATCAGACATCGGTTCATATTAGTTTTATTGCCAAATTGTTCAGAAATATCTCTGTTGGTTATAGCTGTCAAGAACATAGTAAGCATGTCAAGAGTAAGTGATACATCCAAAGTAGTTATATTGATTTCTTCTCTTCGTTGAGTAACCAAATGTAATAAATCTTTGTCATATTATCCCGTTCCTTCAATAATCGCATGGTTGTCTGTTTAATCCTCCAGGGAAATATCGCAACCATTTTGGAGTTAACAAGAAATATTACATGCTTGTAATAAAATCATATACTCTTTTAATAAAGTCTACAGACTCAATAATACAGTAGCATCCACGTTAAACTTGTCCTTTGGAGATGTACTATTGATAAGATTTGCTAATGCATTAATTCATTTATTCGTCTTAACGCGAAAAATGATATCGGTAGTAAATCTAAGCAGCCATTGGGACAAATCTAATTCATTACCATAATTATCTCCACCTAGTTTCATCCAATAACTTTCCACTTCTTCAAATATTTCTTCCGTCCATGATATAGCTTGCCTAACGAATATTGGTGACATAATAGCTCGATTAAAAAATTTACGATAATATGTCCAAGTATCATGATTTCTATTGTATAATAATCCCTTTGACGTGCTACTAAATTCGTCTAATCCATCATTTGGTGGTGTACGTAAAATGTAATTACACGTTTGTAAATTTGTTCTATTAAATCCGTCAGAGTCCTCTCGTTTTATAGCTCGGATGTCCAAGGTAGAATTCCCAAATGTCGCCATATTTTTCTTGACACATTCTAGAAAATTCTGACATATATCCAGGATATTGATGCATATTTCCGATGAATGGAAAGAATGGAAATAGAATAGGACAGGAATTAAGTTTGGACGAGTGAAATGTTTGTTATAAAAATATGCTATACGATTATAAGTATGGTCGAAAACTGTTGAAATCATTAATGAAATTTTTGAGGGAGAGAAATTGTTATGAGATTATGAGGTATTATATATTTATTTATATTTGCTAGACTTTTTTTTCTTTTAAAAAAAAAATTTAAGCCACTTCATAACCGCAAATCATCGATCAACCACGCCCGATGAAGCAAATAATTGCTAAATCTGGATGCTTGCGAACCGGTTAAAGAAAAATCTAACCTCAATTGATGAGTTACACCAAATAAAATTTTAATTGAAGCTTAACGTTAATAACCTTGAATATTTTTTTGATTGTGATACCATTATCTAATTATTTTAACAAAACCGAAATTAATGTTGATAAAAATTTATAATTTTATAAGAAGCTTGCAAGGTTGCAGCTTCTTTTAAATAATTGCAACAATCTTGATCAATTTGTAATAAACTTCTGTGCCATCACGAATTGCTGCGCCTAAAATTAAAGAATCGTTCGTTTATTTTTTCTCTACGCTATTATTACTCACAAAAATTTCAAAATTGAAATAGTAGATGTCGTGAGTTGAAGTCATACACAATATAAAAACATGCATTTAAATATCTTAATGTGATCTAAAAAATATCATGATCGAATGTACGAACTTTCATTTCAATTTATTTCGATAAAGATAAGATAATTAATACATGATATCTTAAGCTTTTTAATAAATACTTATACGGTAGACAATTTCATTTCTTGAAGGTGAAAAAAAAATTAAATGAGTATTCCCAAGGTTATGATTGAAATATTTCTAAAAAAATAAAAAAAAAAAGATTTAATAAATAATAATATGTAGTATATAAACAACCAAACAAAAAAAAAAGAAAGTATTTTTGTAAAGAGAAAGAATTAATTATTGGCATACGTTTCAATCTCACAAGCTCTTCACAAATCCTCCTAGCTGAACCATAACTCATCCCAAAAGAATAAATTACATCAAATGAAATGTAAAGTAAATCTCTTCCGATTAATTTTTGAGATAAAAAACTTTCCAATTCATAATGTGTAATATTATATTGACGCATTTTTGAAACATATTGATTCCTAAAATGATTCTTAACATCCATTTGTGTCCATTTGTCCAAGAGTTTTGGATTTGGAGGTACTAAATTATAAAGACAATATTAATTATTGATTTACATTGATTAATAAAAATTTGAAAATAAATATTACTATCAGTCTTTTCAACCTCTTCAATCATTTTTAAATAATTTAAATTATTTTAATAATGACTCCCTGCCACTTCTTTTTTTAAAAAAAATGTACTGTACCAAATACCAAATAACACCGGGGTATTAAAAAAAATTTTTTTTTGAGCGAGCGTGATTGACCGATCATATATTTTTTTTTCTCCTGTGAAACGACAATTATTTATCAATGACGTTTCATGACAATGCGTTTGTATTGTTCTTTGTAAGGTTTAACTCATGAAAATCACATCTTGTTGTATCCAAATATAGGCTGAATTTAACCTTTTGATTTTAGCATCAATGTTGAATCTTTGGCACAAATTACATAAACAATACTGTTACTACTGTTACTGTCCAAACCCAACACAAATCGAAGAAATAACCAAAAAAAAAAAAATTTATAATTGATTGAATAAGTAGTCATACTGTGAAATTCTATAAACTTGGAAATTACAAAAATCGCTCCATTATTGCGCGAAATTTATAAATTGATAATGAAGATAATAAAGAAATCAAGAAGTCAAGAAAGCAACTAATTTATTAGCTTGCTTATCTTTGATAAATATCACAAAGAATAACTTGATCCTTTAGTTTATTGCATAAAAAGATATCCAGATATGAAAGAATCTGAAAAAGTTTTACTAGTAAACTAGTTCTCTTTAAAATGTTACAGAATAGATTGCATTATGATGCTAACAGGAAAATTTTGATATTTGACTCTTAAAACATCATCACTTAATTTTGATAAAGTCAATTCATGTCAAATAATTTTATGTTGTTTCTCATCATTATTTTTACCATTTAAAAATTAATTATATAATGTTGTTTTTTTATATCATGGTTACAATGATGATTAAACTTTATTGTAGAAAAAAAAGCATTATTTTCTACAATTTTTTTTGCGTTGATTGAACCAACCAAAAGATTTTAATTTTGTTAAACTAACATTTCTGGAGATATTTCCTAACCTAAATCTGGATATGATCGCGAAAAGTGGTTTTTGGGGGGTTTTTTGTTTTCGTTCTAAGTTTTAACGCTAAAAAAAATCATAAGGCTAAAAACTCTTTCTATTCATTAATATTGCATGTTATCTGTTATGTATGATCTGGGTCTCGGAACGTCCCATTTCAAATTAAAAATTAATTTTTTAGGAAGAAACAAGTTCATTGTTAAAAATTAAACATTTATTACTGCGGTTAAATGACATAAATCACGTGCTTTACGTCCTCGAAATAACATAAATTAAGTATGTATAATATAATTCTGAAGATTTAAATGGAGAATATAGGAATTAAGCAAAAAAAAGTTTATAGAATATTTAGTTATTCCTGTTTACTGCGGTGGTATCGCAATATACTTTCATTGAATATTATTGACAAGTGACGTTATTTTAAGCACCAGTTTGATATCATAATTGATTATTATTAATACAAGAAAACCCATAAATTATATTTAAACTTTTCTTCTACATCTCTCTTCGTATCAAGTTAAAATGGTTGCTTCAGAGAACGAAAAATTTTTTTATAATGACGGAAGTAAATACACATTTGATTTTGAAAAATTTATCAAGAATGAATTAGGTCTTGGAAAGAAAACCGGTAAAGATCTCTAAATCATTTAAATTATTAGAATCTATCATTATATTATTTTTTTTTTTTTAAAAAAATAAAATAGATATTGCAAGAAGACCTAAAGTAATTTGTCAAGATTATCTTAAAGGAGCTTGTACTAGAGATACAACTTGCAAATACCAACATAAGATCAGAAAAATTATCGTATGCAAACATTGGTTACGCGGATTATGTATGAAAGGAGATGAGCGATGCGATTACTTGCACGAATATAATTTGTCTAGAATGCCCAAATGTGTTTATTATACGTTACATGGAGTTTGTAATTCACCAAATTGTATTTATTCACATAATGATATTGACTGTGAGAAATGCTCGTGGTATGACCGCGGTTTTTGTAAAAACGGTAAAATTGCATTCACATGGTTCATTTTTAAATTGAAAAAGATCAAGCATGTTTATCTTATATTACCTTATTATTTTTACCTAAATAAGGGCCAACATGTTTTAGGAAACATGTAAAACAAATTGCCTGTCAATTATACTTGGCCGGATTTTGTCCTCGCGGTTCTAATTGTCCTAATGGACAGTAAGTAATTTATTTATTTTTTTTTTTTAAAAAAAAAAAAAAATTTTAACTTATCGTTCATTAATATATTTTTGAATTCGCTAGTCCTAAAGCAGCTTCAATCCGCGGACATCACGATTTATTTTTACCAAATAAAGAGAAGTATAGGATGATGAATTGTGTCAAGGACAATATGGTGAAAATCCAATTATTTTAATGTTTTGTTTTATCTTTTTTTTTTTACGATTAATTTTATTTTATATAGTCGAAAGTATTTCGCGCTCAAAATCGTACATCTTATCTTCGAAAAGATATTTTCTGCTTTAATGTAATGTTTCTTTTAAAAATTATGATTGTTTTATTTTTATAGAATACATAACAATTTTCTTCTTGTATAAATAGTGCGGAGAAAAAGGACATTTCGCAAGAAATTGCATTTCTTAATTTTCTTTGTACAACATCATAAAATTGCGGTAACTACAACAAATATGTCGTACGGGTATGTATTTATTGTAATCTTTATTTTTATGAACTTATTCTAATAATAAGATTTATTTCATTGCAGATTTGTTGATGCAAGCAAAATAAATGGTTTTTATTTTTCATTACATAATTGATCAAATTTATTAATTGTATATAATTATAAAAATTGTAACAAAATTTAATATGCAAATTATTTTCGCAAGGTTTTCTAAATTATAATAATAATGCAAGCATTTTAACAAAATTTAAAAAGAAATAATTTTAATAAATGTTCTTTAAACGTAATATTAAAGAATTACCTAAATTAGCAATTTAAGAATTTCTTATTGCAATGATTTCATAACTTAATAAATAATTCCAAATCCTTTTGCAATTTCGCTTATACTTGTAATTTGTAATTGAATATGCAGAATTGTTTTTATTGTTGGTATGAAAGGCATTTGAGTCTTAACGTTGATATTAAATCTTGCGTAATGAACAAATTGATGAATATATCAATCTTTGAATTATAAAAATAACTTATATTCAAAAGTAATTGTTAATATGAATATCTTATGAAACCGTGTGACAATCTGTTAGGCTCTTATTGCAAAATGTACGGAGATAGGATTTTAAATTACCGATTCGATCCATCCGAAAGAAAATTTTAAACTAAACACATTCAGCAAATTCCGTTAAGCGAATAATAAATTTTAACGATTTTCCTCATACAATTTTCAAATATCTTGCGTGTGAAAAGGGAATTGAAATTTCTCAAGTATTACTTGATTCGCAAAGTTAAACAACTATTTTAAAAAATAAAAAAATTTATTATTTGTTTTTGTAATTTCTAACCTATACTTTGTCAGGCTACATTTTTTGATGTGATTAATGCATGTGAACGATCATTTATAGTTTATGCCATATGTTGAAAAAGGCAATTATAAATAAAAAAAAATTTATTTCAAAAGCACTTTTTTGGAATATCACAGTACATGAAAAGCCACACTTAATCTCTGATCTATTGGTTTTAGAAAATTCAATATTTTTAATTCTAAGGAAATAATCAATTTTTTTTTTAATAATTGGAGTGGGCAAAAAAGCCGCTTTATTAATTTAACAACAATAGTGTCGTATTAGTTCATATGGAACACGGTGATTACCGATTAGAACATACAGTAATAAGGAAACATCCTGACGTTATATTGTATCTCCAAGGTCAAAGGTTTAATATAGCGTAAACATTTTATAATTATTTGCTTATAAATTTGAATTACTTCTAATCCAACATGTTTATTTTATGGAACATTTGAATCAAATATATTTGAAAAGTAAATTAAAATAAACGTATATTTAAAAATTAAATTAAATGTATTCTTGTGTCAGACATCAAAATGATGAATTTGAATACCGTATGGTACGTCTGCTTTCACATGCAAGTTAATGACGCATTAAAGGTGCTTTAAGGAAGTCAAATATAAGGGATCGTTATTAATATTGTGACCAAATGAGCATAAATAATTATTTCGTAACATCAATTAATTTAAAAATTCTTTACAGGTAACAACGGGACACAAAAAGTTTTCATGTTGTAAGTCATGTAACTAATATAAATCATCAAACATGACATAATATTAATCTTGAACACAATATTTAATAAACTTATAATGCTAACTATATTTGGCACTAATATTTTGGAGTTTATTGAATTTATTCTTTTTCAGAATACTTTAAATTTTTTATGAAACGGTATCACAAGCAAATGCCGTAACAAACACTTTGTGGCACTTTACTAATTGGTGTTGTTGTCTATGTTAAATGTATTTAATAATTTTTTCTTTAGTCATGTGTTATGAAGTATGATCAGTAAAGAAAATAAATAATAAATAAATTTTTTTCTAAAATGATTTAGGCTAAAAAAATATGTAATTGTACTTGAAGTATAAAATCAAATTAGGCTATCCAAAATAAAACATTATTATTGGTCAATTAAACATTATGTCCTTATTATTTTTTTTTTTTGTTAAAAAAAAAGTCCAACACATAAAAAAAGTATTTCTAAAACCACAGAACAAGGAGCGTTTTTAGAAAATGCATAGTCACTTAACTTTAAACAGAAATCTAATCAAATCTCAATGCTCTTTGATGTAAAGCTTAGGCTATACGCACTCATCTAAAAAGGATTGCGCATTTTTAGAAATTTAAATACATTGTCACACATTTCTCTAGGATATGCAAGTCATTTAAAATTTCTTTACAATGCAATGAATTCATAAATAAATTAAATAATTTAATAAATATTTAATAAAAATTGCTTTATTATTTCATTTGCGCAAATTATCATATACTTTGTTTTTGATACTACAAACCAATCAAACTTTATTTAACTACATTTAGAATTTTCTAGTTTTGATCCTAACTTTTAATTCATCGCAATGTCTAACGATGGTATAATGAGTTTTCATAGGAGTATTCTCAATCAATTCAACGTCATATTTTCGATACAACAAAACCATAAATGCTTTCAACTCCATGACCGCCAAATTTCGTCCCTAAAAAAAAAAAAAAAAAAAAAATTAACATATTTTAAAAATTAATAAAAGATAAAATGAAAACAGGATCGATGACTTACAGGACACATCCTAGCGCCGCCTCCAAATTGGAATGTTAAATTTTTATCTTGACTATTAATAAAACGATCAGGATCAAATTCTTCAGGATTAGTCCAATTAAATGTATGCTTATTTATACCCCTCTGGTTTATAAAGAATTGAGTTTCGGCAGGAATGGTGTATCCATCTAAATTCTCATCGTTAGTATTCATCCGATAATTAATATCTACTACTGGAAGCAATCGTGAGACTTCTTTAATTACTGCATCACAATATGTCAATTTATTAAGATTTTCGTGAGTTAATTTTTGATTGGTTGTAATAATTGAGTCGATTTCTTCAAATAATCGTTTCTTTGCTTCAGGGTAACGAGCCATACAATAACTGATAAAGCAAAGTGTTCCTGCCGTAGTATCTATACCTCCAGCAGCTGCTTCCATAAAGTTACCAACGATAGCTTCATCAGACATCGGTTCTGTATTACTTTCATTGGCAATTTGCTCAGTAATATCTCTGTCGGTGTTAACCGTCAAGAACATAGTAAGCATGTCAGGAGTAAGTGATACATCCAAAGGAGTGTTATTGATTTCTTCTCTTCGTTGTGTAACCAATTGTAATAAATCTTTTGTCATATTATCCCGCTCCTTCAATAATCGCATGGTTGTCTGCTTAAATCCTCCAGGGAAATATCGCAACCATTTTGGTGTTAACAAGAAATATTGCATACTTGTAATAAAATCATTAACTCTTTTAATAAAGTCTTCAGACTCCTTTAATACTGTAGCATCCAAGTTAATCTTTTCTGTTGGAGATTTATTATTAAAGTAATTTGCTAATGCATTAGTTTTTTTATTTGTCGTAATGCGAAAGATGACATCGGTAGTAAATCTAAGCAACCATTGGGACAAATCTAATTCAATTTCATCATCTCCACCAAGTTTCATCCAATATCCTTCCACTTCTTCAAATATTTCTTCCGTCCATGATATAGCTTGCCTAACAAATTTTGGTGACATAATAGCTCGATTAAAAAATTTACGATAATATGTCCACGTATCATGATTTCTATTGTATAATAATCCCTTTGACGTGCTACCAAATTCGTCTAATCCATCATTTGGCGGTGTGCGTAAAATGAAATTACATTCTTGTAAGTTTGTTGTATAAATTTTTTCTAATAAATCCGCTCTACCCAATCCGATTCCTCTTGTTTTATCGCTTGGATGTCCAAGGTAGAATTCCCAAATGTCGCCATATTTTTTTTGACAAGTTTCACAGAATGCTGACATGTCTCCAGGATATTGATGCAGATTCCCTATAAACGGTAATGGAATTGGACCAGGAATCGCGTTAGGACGTGTGAAGTATTTGAAATAAAAATACGCTACATATGTGACTATCCCTATTCCTACACTAATGAGAATGCTTGGAATATCAAATAAAATGGTTGAAATCATCGTTGGAAAAGTGCTTGATTTATAAAAGGTGATTTTTATTACTTTTTTTTTAAAAAAATATTGTCGTACTTTTATATTAAATTTTTTAAAATAAATTTATTTTTTCAATTGTACACTATTTGGCGCACCCGGAAAATTTTTCCATTAATGGTGATTTTCAATCGACATACATTGCTGCACAAATATGGCAAAGGTGTATCATACAGAACATTTTGTCACTTTTATCTAATTTTGGTTGACTAAATAACATTTTGTGATGTTTTGTTGGCAATGTCTAAAAACCAGAAACGAAGATTTCCGATTGCTTCCGTATGACATACTTTTCAAGGTTTCATCGTTGCAACAAAGTAATTTTCGAGTACTATAAGCACTAATTCGAGTATTAATATGTCTCACAAGAATGAATATTCAACTATTGCAAGCTAGACCCCCTGAATACGAGCGAGAATTGAACCTCGTTGTTATACAAATTCAGATTTAAACGAATAAAAAGTTGTGATCGATATAATGGTTGTTACAATAACATAAAAGGAGCTTTCTTTGTCAAATTTATTTTTTTTTCAACTTAAATTTTAACGTGCGTACTAAGTCTTACAAGGACGATAAATATAAAATGGAACATCCAGGTTTCAATCAGCAGTTACAACTTAAAAAAAAAAAAAAAATTTGGTCGCATAGTCAAATTAACCAATTAACTGCGCCAAATCAAAATTATATTACTAATTTTTATTTTGCTATGTTATCTGCAATAAACCGAAATCGAACCGATCTCTGATATTTTCGGATTTATCTGAAGATTTCTTTTCGTTATTTTCCTATCTGAATTTATCGTTAAGAAAAGTTTATGATTGAGTGGTACACTTAATCATCCTTTTTAATTCGTAAAAGAATGATAGCTTTAAATTATATATTTGATATTTCAAATAATTCTATCTGAATATAATGTTGAAAAAAGCTTTATGATTTGAGATATACACTTGATCATCCTTTTAAATTTTAAATTTGTAAAAAAAATGATAGCTTTTGATTATATTTGTCATTTCTATAAAATCTTCTATCTGAATTTAATATTGAGAAAAGTTTTAAGAATTAAGTTATATGCTTAAATATCCTTTTTAATTCATAAAGGTATGAATGAAGTCTTAATTCATATTTTTTTTTTACTTTCTTTATATATTTATCAATATTTTAATTTTTGAAAAATGATTTTGAAAAATTTGTAAATTTTATTTGAATTTTATTTTGATCATGTGGAATGATGATATATGATGAAATATAATTGAATTAAAAAGAATAAAAGTGAAAGCAAAAGTGTCAAAATTCTACAATTAGCTTCAGTGAAACCATTTTTTGCATTCAATATGATTTTGGTATTTCACCACCATAGTTTAAGCATAAATAATTATATGATTTTAATATAGTTTTGGCAAAGTTTCAACATTTTGGCAAGTAAAAAAATCCTCTAGCTTATTCAGCAAACTTAGTCAGTAGTGTAATTAGCAGCTTTTAAAACAAGTATAAGCAAAAGAATAAAACATAGGATTTTATTAAAAATCTGAAAATATTACACAATTTGAAAATACAAAAGAAAATAAGTAAAAGAAAAATTACATCAAAAAGGAAAATTTTATTGACTGAACATAGTGAGAAAATTTATTTCATATTTTCAGAATATAATAAATTGAGAACACACTATAATTATTATGAAGTTTTTTCATTAATTATCCTAATTCTTGAATTTATTATAATCTTCTTAATAACTTCTTTTTAAAGTATATGTAACTCTTTTTAAGGTAAAAATATAACTCTTTATTATCTATTTTTTTAATAATTTAAATGGAAAAAATTCCATTAGTTCAATTTTAAAATGAATATATTTAACAAAAAACTCAGAAATTTGATTTAAAAAAGAAGATGATGGTTTTCGTAATAAAAAATTTCTTTATAACTATTTTCAAAATAATTATAAAAAAAAATAAAGCAATTTGAGAAAAATTATTATAATGATCTATTATTATCATTTATATTATTACTTAAATCATCTTTATTTTTATCATTTACTATATAGTATTTTTTAAATCAACTAATTGTGTAATTATTAAAATATGAACTTTATGTATTAGAATTTTTAAACTATATTATTATTTTCTTCATTTTCTTCTTCTCCTTTCTTAAATTGTAAAAATATTGAATCCTAATCATTTTGTATAACTACTCTTTAAAAGTTATTGTTCAATATAAACAATCATATGTTTGATATTTGAAATATAAAATGAATGTATTTTTACTATTATTTTAAATTTCAAAAGTCCTAAATATTGCTATCTTTTTTATAACTAACTAAGAATAGAAAAAATCCTTTTATATTCTGCATTATTAGGGTAATAGAAATATCATAATTGCTATTTTACAAAAATAATTATATTTATCTTTTGATAAAAATCACTATCTCATTAGTACATTAATTTGTTTTTTAAAATTTTAATCATAAGAATCACATTTAATTTATAATTACACATTTATGCTAATAAATTCACTAAGATTTTTTATCATCACCTTTATTTTTTCAAATTTGTGCTGCTATAATAGTAATTATTTTACAATATTTTTCTTTAATCCATATACTATAAATAAATAATTATAATTATTATTATTTTATATTATTATTATATTATTTAATTTTAAAATATACTAATCATGATAAGCTAGATATAAATAATATACTAATATCTTAATATTTGGATCAAATTTTTCCTAATATTTATTAAATATAATTAATGCTATATTGTCAAAATTTTAGTATTTCTAGAGTAGAAATTTATTAATATATTAGTTAATAAAGATAACTGAAGAAAACAATTTGCAAGATTTGTATTTATAATTTCAAGAAAAATTATTGCTATTTTAACTAGTTTTAAAACTTGAACTAATTCATTAATATTTATAAAAAAGATGAACTTTTAATATATTTTATGATAAAATTATTTTTAATATTATTAGCATCATTTAATAATACTTATAATCATTAATCATTAATTTATTTTTATATATAAATAAAATTAATTGTAAATTTTATTAAATATACTTACATATTCTAAAGCAATCCAAAAATTTGAAATTAAAGCAGCAGCTTCATATATAAATGTCTATCTAATTTACAATATATTTTAAATGCATCCTAAATATTTAATAAACTTTCTCCAAAATGTAAACTTTTTAAAATATATTGTAATTTCATTATAACCTTTAATAATTTGCTTGGCAAAATTATTTTTTAAAAATATTAAATATAATCAATAGTATTAGTACATTCATCAAGTGATATTAATAAAAAAAATTAAAAAAATAAAATTTTAAATTTAATAAAAAATGACTAAGAGTTAAATTTTCTGATTTTTTGATAATTTCATCAATATTCTTATTAATTCTTACTATTGTTATATGAAAAATCATTAGGATGATCTTCCTAATGTAGATCCTTAGAAATTATGTTAACCTTGTTAACCTCATTTACATCGTCTACCTTGTTTATTTAGTTAACTTAGTTTATTTATTTAATTTATTTTCTTTAATTTATTTATTTAACTTAGTTTATTAATTATATTTAGTTTATTTATTTAATATTATTAACGATTATATATATTTTATTTTATATAAATATGAGTTGAGAATTCTTGGAGATTCAGGGAGTTTACAGAATTCACTGAAGTAAAAACTTATAGAATAGTCTATATTAGTTTAGTTTGATTATTTAGAATATTTATACAATAAAGAAGCGCTGATGTTTAAGGTAGTACTTATTTGTTAATATATATTAAATAAACTACCGATATCTATATTTTACCTAATCTCAACTATAAATTAAGCCTTCTGCTTATCACATATTTATCTGTTCGCTTATAACATTTAAGCAACATAAAGAATTGACTCTAATACTATTTCTTGATTTACTTATAGGAGATATATATTCTGGTTTCATTTTATGTAAAATTCAAGAAAAAATGAATTTTTTATAATTAAGAAAAAAATACTACAATATACAAATATTCAAACAAGAATATATATAATAGAACATTTTTTGAAAAACAGTATAGTTTCTGGTTCAAATCAATCTGTTATATCTTGCTGATTTTATTTTTCTATTGGTTATTTTAGTCAGTGTTCAGAAATGACCTGGTCATTTGACCATTCAAATGATTTGTCTATTCCTTTGTTATAATCCTAAATCATTTAGCATTTGTCATTTCGCAAATGATCTAAATGACAAATGATAAATGACCAAGGTCATTTAATGATCATTTAAATCATTTGTCATTTAGTCATTTGCTTTAATA
>CAMKVN010001655.1:0-17276 GCA_946474995.1 Funneliformis geosporum
CAGCAGCGATCAAGGATGTTTCATCAAATCAACTAAGAATTTATAACATAACGAACTCAACCTCTTACCTAAAAATAAATGTCCTATTTTTCGGGTAACAATATCATAAAATCTCAGCCAAAAAAGAATAAATTGATCTAATTTTATTTTTCAAATAAATGGCTTATTAAAAAAGATTGTTAAATTAGATTTTCTTTTTTGTTTTCCTTAAAATGATTACCATTTTGCCAATAATGAAAATACACTTTTATATATAAATTGATCAATTTAATTTAATAAAATGGAATAAAGAAAATCATTCTTTATAAAAAAAAAAAAAAAATTTATTTATTTTATCCAATTTCATTGCAATTATGAATTAAAATATTAAACAATTTATTGGTAAGATATTTTATCTACGTTTGCATTGATTCTTTGAATTCAATTTGTAATAATGATCTAAATTTTTTACAATTTGTATTAAATAAATTTTATTTAAATTGATTTTTCTGCTACTAATTACATAACTTACTCTTTTTTTCTCCATATTTATTTTACTCATATCTACTATTTTTTTATTTTATTTTTTTATTTTGATGATATTTTCAGAAGGGAATGATTTAACAAATTCTCCAAGAAGTCTTATAAAAGAATTTGTAGAAAAAATATAATGGTTACACTAATCACAAAATTTAATAGCAAATAATGATATAGTGTCTGTTAAAGGAATTAGATCTATTAGAAAATGGGCTTATAAAACATTTGGTGATAAAAGGACCATAATTTTACTATGATAGCTACTCCTAAAGATTTAAAAATTAATGCTAAATATATACAATCAATATATCAAAGTACCTAGTGATTCAGATAATAATAATTATGCTAATAGTTGATTTTATCAAACATACTTGCTTAGGCTGACTGTTAAGTATTCTTCTAAAAAAATATATATACATTAATAATAATACTGTGTATATATATAAATTTTCTTTTAAATTAATAAAATATGATTTGATATTTCTTATCTTTAGGGAATATGCCTCTGAGAACCCTAAATTATTCTAATCATTAATGCAGAGTAAACATAAGATAGTAGTTATTTGTCCTTCCAGTTCAGCAATGCATTTGTTAGGTGATAAAATATCATCTACGATTATTGCTTAATCTGCAAATGTTTTACGATAGATTGGAGTAGTAATGATATCAATTAAACTGAATTTTGATGCTTCTGACGTTCAGAACGGTCAATTAATTGCATTTTTTGCATCCGATGTTCAGAACTTTCAATTATTGAAATTTGCAAAAATGCAATTAATTGAACGTTCTGAACGTCGGATGCATCAATTATTGCAAAAAATGCAATCAATTGACCGTTCTAAATGTCAGAGGTGTCAGTTAATTGAATAAATGCAATATATTGAATATTCAAGCCAAAAAATTGGCAGAATCATGTGACCTTTGACATTTGGCCGATTTGGCCATAGCCAAAATGGTCAAAACAGCCATTGGTTGTGACCAAATGCCATCACTGTTATGGAGCCAGCAAAAATTAATCACAAATTCACTGCGCATCCAACGCAATATTTTTTTTACACTATTTCGGTATCCTGAAGGCAACCAAATAGGCGTGCACTTCATCCATAATTACTAACCAACAGGGAAACAGACCCTATCTTTAGGACAAATAAATCAATGGATTATAACATCCTAGGACATATTAATTAATAGATTATAACGTCCTAGAACATATTGGTCTAGTATAAGCGTGAAAATATAAAATCATATAATATTTATATTTTCTCACTGGTCCAGGTAATGAAAGTATAAATATTACACAAGAAAAACTTCCCGATTTTAAGTAAAAAAATTTTTTAGAAATTTGTTTCACGGTGTTTTTGATCGACATTTTCTGCGCCATATTAGAAAATTTGAATAACCTGTAAATTATGGCTGATATTGTGATACCCCAATAGTTTAAGATCAAGAAAATCTTTTACCCATATTGAGCAAAATTTTATTAAAAAAATTACAATAAATAATAATTAAATAATTTACAAGAAATATATATATAAAATTATCTTACACTATGCAAAACAAATTAATTAACTTATTGTACAAAGTATTAAGGTAGAAATGTAGTCTAGGAAATTAAATTTCTATAACGTAACTAATACAATCAAAAATCTGTTAAAATTTATTTTATATTTTTTTATACGTAAGTCCGTATCTTTAAAAAAGATTTTTTTTTTTTTTAAAAAGGATAAAATTACGTTACATGAAAAAAAATATATACATGATAATATCACAAGAAATATATGCATCAAGAAAAAAAGAGAAAAGAAAATGACATTTACATACACAAATGAAAATACATTAAATGCAAAAAAAAAAAAAGAAGTTCTATATCACATAATAACACGCACATATATTGGGATTTCTAATTCAAATGTGATTGTTTCATCACTTGAAAGGTTCTTTATCAGAAGGCTGTTTTAAATTTTCTTCAAAATAATGTGCATACTCCTCATCATCAAAATCATCATCGCCTCCTTCATCATCACTTTGATTACCAGCATCATCATAATCATCGTAAAAATTTCCAAATTCATCATTTTCATCATTATAATCTTGCTCAATTTCATCAATATCAACTTCACCTTCAAATACAAGCTCTGAATCTTGGTAAACATTTTCTGATTCAATTTCTGAAAGTTTATCGAAATCACCAGTTGTATCTCCTTCGGAATTGTTTACTTGAAAACTCGATTGACTTCCTTGTTCTGATTCATCCTCCTCATCATCGTTATGATTAAATGTTATGGATTGTCGTAAAGGAGACTGCTTCAAACGTTTGATATTACGATCGTCAACATCTAATGCGTCTCCATACCGTTTCAATCTCTTACGTCCATTGCTAAGGAAGGAGAAAAATATTAATATAAAAACATTCCAAAAATAAAATTAGAAATAAATAAATATACCTTTCGGTTTCGGTTTCGCTTTCATCGAAAGCGCTGGTATCACCTGACTCGGCTAAAAGTTCTTCCACCTCATTTAATGCAGATCGCCAGTCGGTTGCCTCAAAATGTTCATGACGTTTCTCCGGACTTAATAACAAGTCATCATCATCTGTTAACTCATTTCCCGAGGGTGTTTCAATTATTAATTCTGGAAGCTTATCAATCTCTGATACTTGACTTGACTCAGAATCTCGCAGTGATGATGATTCCAAAGTATAAAATTTTTCCGACTGTCTTTCCCATTTCTTTATAGTGTCGTCCAACCTTTTTGAAAAATAATACTTTTAATGAATGACATTAATTAGACAGTTCGAAATCTATTAAATCGATATAGACTTACCATTCCTTACGTACTATATAGATATTCCCTTTCCGTCGAGCCTCTTTAACCTTTTCGGTACCTCGCTACATTAAAAATATCAAAGTTGTTAAAATTTGACAAAAAGTAAATAGATTGATGAGAAGACTTGTGCTTACATCGCCGGCTACTAGATGCGTGATTCTGCTATTCCAATTCGCATAGCATTCTGCACCAAATTCTCTTGCTAAAATCCATATTTCAGCCCTGTAAAAAATCGTAATTTAAAAATCGTTAAGTTTAAAAAAGCAACAAATCGTTTTAAAGCAATCAAATATACTTACTCCTCTTTCTTTTGATTCGTTGGAATAACATGAGTGAACAAGATATGGACGCCCTTCAATACTTGGCTTTTCAACTGTGGTATTAAAACGGTAACATCAGGCATGGTAATTGCGACATTAGAATTTGCCGCAGCAGCTTGTATACAATCGTACTCTCCATAATACAGTTTATGAATCCTTGTCAAAGCCTAATTATAAAAATTTATGATTATCGTAAAATAAATAATTTGCTACAATTATGATATATCATATCTATCTACCTTCAATAAATTAGGTAATTCCGTATCGTTATCAACAGGTATTGGCTTTGATTTATTTGTTATTAATTCTCGATCTACATATGTAACCGTTTGATTAGGATCTTTATTTTCATTTTCATTATTTTCATTTCGATCAAGTTGTTGCTTTTTAACAGACTTTTCATCATCGTTAATGACGTCTTCCGAAATTTCTATCATGCAAAAAAAAGAATAAATAACGTTAATATTAGCCTTTTTTTTTTTTAAAAAAAAAAAGGTTTAATTTAAAAACACAATATACCTTTAAACGAACGCTTATTGTTTTGTATAGGCTTTAGTAAAGCATCGATAGACGTATTATTTTCAATATTATTCACCTTAAGTGGCTCTCTGGTTGATTTTTCATCAGAGTTATCAACATCCTTTAAAATTTCTTCTTTTTTTTAAAAAAAAAAGAAAATAAGAAATAAAAAATTTATTATAAATCCTTTACACGATTAAATATAATATAGTTCCTTACCTTCATCATTCGTAATAACGTTCTCCGTAATTTCAGAGGAGTTTCCTTGATTAATCACATCATTCTGCTCTTTTTCTTTTAAGGATTTCTCATCTTCAGTAGAAGACACATTATCTTCGCTGATTGATGTATCCATCTCTTGTTCTATAACAAAATGTTAGTATAAATCAGTAGGAGAACAAGAATGATAAAAATGAATTATAAAATATCATACCAGTATCTTTTTCAACAGTAGGGGTACTATTATCTGAAACAATGATCTTGGGAACTGAAGCTGACTTTGTCTATAGATCGATAATGAATTAGAATACAATAAAATAATGATTCCGCGAATATAAAATTTTATTAAAATTTATCTATACCCACCTTTGGTAAGTATGTATCGTTAATATCACCAATTCCGACAAAGAAATCGTCTGTAAAAATAAGAAAGTTTAAAACGTTAACAACATAATTATAATCAACATTTTTTATTGAATATATACGAACAAAGTACTTACACGGATGAACTTTAATTAAATTAGGTGACCAAGTCCACACATCAGCTCTATCATCAATTACAACTACCATTGAATCATCACAAGGGAACAAACGACGAATATTTTTCTCGGTCATACCTATATTATCATCAACGAACAAAAAATATCAACAAATGTAATTAAATTAAAAAATAAAGTTTTTTTTAAATAGAATCAACTTACTTCCACTCTCATCACGTGATAAAATACGCTCATTAAAAATCGTATTATCTGGATCAATAACGTTCGCGACAGCGGATGCATAATTTCGTGTTCCCATTGTATATATGTGAGGTTCATAAATTTCAGACACACTCCTGAGGAATTCTTTAAGCCCAGGTCTAGTGAGGAAAAAAAATAAAAACGAGTTATACATTAAACAAAAAAAAATCCAACCTTAAACATTTGATGAGCTTTGGAATAATTCAAAATTACAAAATACCTAAGTTTGATGTAGTATACGGATGGTCCATCAGGTAAAGTGAACTTGTGAATATCTTTGGTAGTTGGATGATTGGAACATTCTTCATCCTTTATCCATTCCTCAACGGTTTGTTCTACTGTTGCATGAACAAGAGTTTGATCTAAATCAACTATTAGAGAAAGCTTCCTTGCTTCCAACAATCGACTTGATGTTTCCTTTTCTAATCGTTCGGCCTCAGTCTGACTAACTGTTAGTCCAACAACATTATGAGCCATGCTAATAGTGGCCCTTTGAGTATAATCAATCCCGTTAGAGTCTTTTATCGTGATATCTGCTCCACACAAAGCACACAATCCATGAATTTGAATCGAGTGCAAACACGGTTCGATTATCCCTACCACGGCCCTGTTTCTGAGGATAAAGGTAAAAATAAACAAAGAACTTGAATTAATAACTTGAAAAAAAATATATTTATTCATTGAAGGTGAAATTACAACTTACTCCTCTCTTTTGACTGTCTCTCCCGGAGTAACATGAAATTGTTTAAGTTCACCCTCGGTAGGACTCTTTAATTCTTCAATTTGGGTTAGAATATTTACGCATTCAGTCTCTACTATAGTTGAATCGAATCGTTGTTCTTTTACGGGCTTTTTGTATTCATAACTTAAAATTGATTGCGATTTTGTGACCTTTTCTCCTGGTTTTACCAAGAAATTGCAAATAGTTGCGGGTAAATGTTCGATAGGTATTTTAATCATAAGTGGTTCTTGATTCATATTTACTTTGTTATAATTTATATTCTTTTTTTTTTTTAAAAAAAAAGAAGGTTTTAATCTGTAATCTAATTGGATTTAATTTTTCTATTGTTTATACCCCTCTCCACCTATAAACGGTACACGGAAAGGTTGCGAATACAATAAATTAAAAGGTTTTTGAATAAAGTAGTGTTGGTTTAAAAAAAAAGTCAATTAGTACTTAAAATGTTTATAGATCCTAACTGGAGAGTGTAAATTTACGGTAAGAAATATTATAAAAAAGATAATTCGATATGATCAATAAATTTAAAGGTTTTTTTTTTTAAAAAAAAAAAAAAAGGTGTCAGAGAGAATCAAAAGTAAGGCTCTTTATAGGAAATTCATTTTAAGCTTATGTCATCAATGATATCCTGTTTATTTAGATTTGGGATGGGTGGCTTAGCACAAATCGTTTAACATGCTATTTATAAATGGTGCATTTGTACCACCACCCGTGTGATTACATTTCTTTCTGTTAGCGGAAAATTTTTTTTTTATCGAATCAATGGCATTCGGAGTAATCAAAGCAATATACCGTGGGGCGAAACGAAACCCAATGAATACGAAGAGAGGTCACAATTATTATAAAGGCATGTCATTTATAACTTTTTTGATGATTATTATTATTATTATTATTTTGTAAAGAAGTTTAGAATTAAGGAGGTAGACTTTGAAACTGTAATTTAAAGGGACCGGCTCAGGTTCTATGGGATGGCACACGAGAAGAGGTAATTACGTTCTCATCAAGTTATTGTTATGCTTAATTGGACTTTTCCTCGCATGATTTAATTATTAAACTTTCCGTTTCATTTTAGGTGGTTATAAAATCAACCTGGAAAAAGTTCGCACATATGTTGTGCCCGATTTGTCCGATTGTCTGGTAACAGCAATTCAATTTTTATAACAAATAATTTCATACCGATTCCGACATCCATTCACGCTCTTATTGTTCTGTATACGTGAATGAATTTAATTAAGTATTTACCTTATGTCGAGCCTAAAGCCAAAAGGGGAATCAAATATACCATTGATACGAATAAATATTTAGAATTTGCAAAGACATACGTAAAGAAGAATGAAAGCTTATCATCAACGGTTGAAGATAATGAAAGCTCATTATTAACGGTAGATTGAAGCAGATTTTATCCAAAGATTAAGGACTCTAATGAAACGGATCTCGGAGAAATTGTTTTTTCTAGAGTCATAAATTAAAGACGACCATTAATATTATTATTTATTGTAAAGCAAGGCACGCGAATCTTATTTGTGATTTCGAATTAAAAATAAAACTTTTGATGAAGTAAAATCTTTTTTTTTTGTTTCCTATCGTTTCCTGTTTCAAAACCAATTAATTTAACCTTATTTACAATATTTTTGTTCTCGTGATTATGCACGATGTGGATTTATTAGATATAAAAGGCAAGACTTGAATTTCATTTATTTGTGTATCGATCCCTTTTAAATAGTGTTATATCCTGTAATTCCCGCTCAGACTCCTTTGTGTATTGATAAATATTGTATCAAAACATTTGCAAACATACAAAATGAAATTTATTTTGAAAAAAACTTTAATTTTTTTTAAATTAAATAGTTTTGGTTTGTGCTTTGACGATCTCTATAAATAGCAAATCATGATGTTGATTGAAATTCCTGATTATCCGATTATCATGGTACAAGTTTGAATTTAACATTGCGTGATTCAAAAGAGTTATACATAATATATCAATGACATCATTTCTATAACTTGATATTATTGTGGGAAAAATGTCAAAAAAAAAAAATATTTATTTTCTTGTTCACTTTTTTATGGTAATACAAAAAAGCGAGACGTGATGACATGGAAATCTATCTTAAAATCAACGATTTCGGAAAATTTGAAAATTTCTGATACAATGCAACCAATGCAGGTATTCTTACATAAAAATTTGTTAAATTAATTACATGAGAATAACGAATTTAAAATAAAACTTTTTTCCTTAAAAAAAAAAAAGCTTGCGACTTTTAATACGACAATGCGAAAACCCGCAAATCGTAGCGTTATCTTTCGAGGATTTATTAAAGATGATGAAAATTCTTTTGAATCAGACTTATTTTGTATAACAACAGATATACGTTCCGGTAAAGTGGATCAATTATCAAAAAACTCCGCATTCGAAATCTGTTGGTAACGATTGATTTATGTATTATTATTATTGTAAACTTATAATATAATTATTGTAATTATTTTTTCCTTGATCTAACCAACTTAGGTGGTTTTCTAAATCACGGGAACAATTTCGTATGGCAGGAAACGCATACGTGCTGTCATTATCATTTTACTCCAAATTTCCTTTCACTAAACTTTCTTCATATTTTCCTCCTACATGCAATTTTGATTGGAATAAAGAATTAAGGTCTCAATTTGAAAAAATTTCCGATGAATTACGCGCAAATTTAACTTATCCTACTCCCGGTTCACCACTTCAAAATGAAAATTTCATTAAAAAACTTGGAGTCATTGGTAAGAATGATAGAGACAATGAATTAATTCAAAAATCTTTTGAAAATTTTGCCTTAGTTATTTTTGAAGTTGAAGAAGTTGATCGTGTCGAATTAGCAATTGATCCTCATAAAAGAACCAATTGGAAATTAAATAATCAAACTGGTGAATGGACTGAACAAAGAGTTCACCCTTAATTTATCAAATAAAAGTAATCATGTTCGGAATTTTATTATGCAGTCAATTTAAGTACAATATATTGTACCACATGCAAAAGCTCGACTTCACGAAAGATATTAATAACCGACAGCCATTACCTTTTAGAGAGGAAAAAATCAAATTGCGCTCGATATAAACTTTTATTATGACGTGTCATTTTAGAACAAAATTTAGAAAACTTTCATTATCAACATAAATTTTGAAGGAAATATTTATTTATAACGAAAAATTTTTCCTGTGAAAATTTCAAAAAAGAAAATATTAACCGTTATGATAATAAAAATAAGTCATATAAAGCGAGAAAATCTTTTATTAACATAAATTATATAAATACACAAGATTGCTATAAATTATCTCTTAGACGATCAGATCTACCATAAATGACATACAGTAATATACAAGACTTTAATATAATTGCATTAAAAATAAAATAAAAATAAAAAAGAACAAAAAAAACGAAGTTATCTAATCAATATTTTCAGAGAAAAACCTACCTATATATAAAATATAGTATTTTCAAAAATGTTTATAGAGATTAATCTCTTCTGATATCTTTATTACTTCCAACTACTCTCCTTACCCAACGTCTTAATTGTAACATACCATCTCCTGAAACTATTCTTCCAATAGTTGATCTGTTATCTTGTTCGGGAGATGGGGGAGATAAAGAACTACTAAATGAAGTTTTTGATGAATCCTTATATTTTATAAAAGATACTGTCCCATCACTCGCTACTACAGCATATGACATTAAAGGTATATAAGGTGGCGATTGTCTAATATTGTGATCATTTTGTGTCTCCAAGTGTATAGGATCCACTGCAACAATTTCTTCGATAGAAGGTGATGTCAACCTAGATAATTTTAGAAATATGAATTCACTAGTTAATCTTTAACAGAATCGATTTACAATTACTCACGATTTGAATCCTCCTAGAACTGGTGAAATTCTCGACGATAAATAAAAATCGCCTGGACCTGTTAACTTTAGGTACTCCTGAAATTTTAAAGAATTTAAGTTTTGTGTGAAAATATTTTTAAAGTATAAATTTGCAAAAATTTAATACGAACAGGTCCACCAAACGCCCATCTCCTTGTTCGAACCGAAGCTCTCTTTAATCTTTCAAGCGTTGGTTTTACTGAAGGACTACTAAAAATTGTGTCAAATAATTCGTTAGTTTTCTCTGATAGTTTGGCAGTGACATTTCTAATCAGTCTATTTTTATCAACCGAAGATGAAGTGATCAAAGGTGGTGATATTATTGGTTTGGTCTGAGAATTCCAAGCTAAAAGATGTCTAATATTAAATTAAAAATTTAGCATAAAAAAAAGCTCGTAATAGAATTTAACATTAAAAGTAGAGGAGATTACTTTGAGTTCACAAAATATGCGTCTCCTGGATTCAAAATCAATCGATGTATAGATCCATAATTTGAGATAACTAATGTACCTCTACCGGTGACACGGTTTGCAAAAGCATTCAATGAACCCTATAAAAAAAAAATCTTGGAAGATTAAATAATTCCCGATCATAAATATAAAAGTTAAGAGAATCATGAGAGTTACCATTCCATAAATCCGACCAATGTTTACTGTGACTCTAGGACCGCGCGCAAGGAAGGCACCTTTTCTAACATAGTAAACAGACTTGCCATCCATATTTATGATAGATATGTCTGATAAATCACGAGGTGCTAGAAGAACATCACCAGGATTCGAACCTGTCATGAACTGAAAAGTCATAAGGTTCAAAAGGCTGGTGTCATTTCAGTGAGTTGATGGATTGACAAGATACCATCATACGAATAATTTATCTTATTATGTTCACCTTATTATAGATCAAGGATCCACCAGCAAACTTCCTACCTAAAGCAATAATAATATTTCCATCCATAGTTCGTTCCGCTATAACCTAAATCATTTGCAAAATTTAAGTAAATTACATCAATTTTTTTTTTTTAAAATCATAAATCTATTGATTAGAAAAATCATCATTAACCAATTCACACTTTACTTGATACAGCAATGGCTGTTCCAGGTGCTGCAAGTATCTCTGACCTTGGCGGAATTTTAACCAAGAGCAAAGCGCTCAAAGTCCCAGCGGAAACGACCTCAAACTTTGGATCTGGTATCGGATGATGTTCCGTCCATTGTAAAGCTGAATTGATTCCTTTACAATGCGAAAATTGAAAGAAAATTATAAAATTCAAAACAAAAAAATAATGAAAAAAAGGCCAATTTTGATTCTCTCCCACTCACCAGAAGTTATAGAGGAAATGGTACTAGTACTTTTTTCTTTATCTATTTCGCTTTGCTCATCGAGTTTTGGCGTTGAATTAAGATTTGGAGCGTTAACTTTTGTGTTAACAACTAACGTTGCATAAGAACGTGCAAAAAATCGAATGCATGAAATGCTTCGTGGGGTAGCTACTAAAAGTGTGGACATTTTTTTTTGTTTTATTAGATAATCAAATTTTGAGAAATTTATCAAACTATGATGTGTAACAGTGTTGCTTAGTGACACGATCATAAATTAAAATATCCCATTCTCATTTATGTGATAGAATAGAGAAATGTTGAATAATTTAATCTCTCAACATACCGCTCTCTTCTATCTTAAAAACTAATAAAGCTAAATCTCTAAACAAAATCTGAAATGAGCACACCAATGGAAATTGATCAACCCTCTGGCTCTAAATCAAGCGGGAAAGCAAAAGATACTGGAAGGAAACGTTTTGAAGTAAAGAAGGTACTTTTGGATTTTCATTATCCGGAGTTATTTGTTCCGCAAGATTTTATTTTAAAAAAGTAGTCCCTAAACTATGTAGCTAAAATAATTTTAATATTTTTAAATTTGACTCGATTCAGTGGAATGCAGTTGCATTGTGGGCATGGGGTAAATATTTTGTTACTTATTATATTTTATATAATCGTGAGTATAAATAAATAAATATAAATTTCTATCATAAGATATCGTCGTTGATAACTGCGCTATTTGCAGAAATCATATCATGGATTTATGTAAGATTATTTTTTTATTTTTTTGTTTTTGGAAGATTTTGCTACCACACTTTGTTTAAAACCTTTGAATTTAATTAATAGGTATAGAATGTCAAGCAAATCAAGCATCTGCAACCAGTGAAGAATGTACGGTGTAAGTTAAATTGTGTAGATTAATTAGTTCTGATTTAATGCTCATTGCTACATTTGATGAATGAATTCTTAGAGCTTGGGGGATTTGTAATCATGCGTTTCATTTCCACTGTATCTCTCGTTGGTTAAAGACTCGTCAAGTGTGCCCTCTAGATAACAGAGAGTGGGAATTCCAGAAGTATGTTATTAAAATCTCTATAATCTTAAAAAAAAATTTTTTTTTTTTTAAATATCCTCCTTTCTTGTATAGATATGGTCGATAAACTGTGAATTTGCTATGGAGTTCGACCTTTTGTTCTTGACACCTTTAGAATCTTCGTAATAAATAAACCATTTTGAAAATTCAAATCAAATAAATAAATATTATTTCATTCCGTAATAAGCTGTATTTATTCATAATAAAAATTGATCGCAATTATTATTTTTTAACATTATTCAATTTAATAATCAGAAAACAATTAAGAATCCGAATTGCAGCATGTTTAACATGTCTTAAAGATATAGCGTTATAAATTTAATATTACACATTAATAATTTATTAAATATGATTTGTTAAACTTATTTAAAAGAATTTAATGTATCAAATTTATACTCGGAAATCATTTACTTTGACTAAAACTTTTATTTATCAGTTGACTTTCGTTTTATAGAAAGCATAACTGATTCATTACTTTCCATTAAAATCAATAATACCTGTTAGAAGGGAAATAATGTTAATATGAGAGATTTAAGAATATAGCAAAAATGAAAAAAAAAATTCATTATATATTCGCTCAGAGGTGTCCTAAAATTTCCTCATATTTAAGTGTGAATTCAGAAAGTGAAGAAATTACTTTTTTTATGCATCATAGCGAAATATCCATTTTTTATAAAAAAAAAAAAAAAATTTATTTACCTGGTTAAAAATTCTCGAATAGAAAAAAAAAAAAAAGGTTGGAATAAATACCTAGATTATGTCACGTGAAATATGATTTGATTTATAAGCTCATCTAATCAAACATCATCTCCCTTCATTTTCTCAAATTTCTTAATTCTTTTCTTCCTATAAAGAATCATAATAATGGCGTTTTTTTCACGTGTAATACGCGCAATGGAAAAAATATCACCAATTTCGTTAGCAGAACATTCATGGGATAACGTGGGAAAATTAATAGAACCACCATATCCAAGACCATCATCACGAGTATTTCTTACAATAGATTTAACACCCTCGGTATTAGAAGAAGCTCTCTCCGATCAAAAAGTTGGAGTTATTATAGCTTATCATCCACCAATTTTTCGTTCTTTTAAAAGATTAACTTTAGACGATTCCAAACAAGCTATTATATTAAAAAGCATCGCTCATGGTGTTGGCATATTTAGTCCTCATACTGCTAGTGATTCTTGCGTTGGAGGAGGTAAATTGTAATGGACCCTTGCAATAAGAAAAGGTGGAAACTGCCAGGAAATGATCAAGCTTACTTTATATTTCGAATATGTTTTCAAATGGAGATTAGCATTACAGTAACTTTTTTTTTATTTTCCGATGGTTTTCCACCCTTTCTATTGCAAAGGTCAATTCTTATTAATTATATAGGGATTTAAAGACTTATTGTATTTTTAATTCTAGTTAATGATTGGCTGGCAAAAGGACTTGGATCGGGAAATGTAAAGCCTATAACTCCGGCACCAAATCCACCTCAAGGTTTTACAATTTATTAGTATTTTCAGATCAAAAAGCTTTATTTAAGAAATCGTAAATGTTCTATTGATAATTAAATAGATCACGAAGAAGCTGGATTAGGCAGGATATTTACTTTAGATCAACCAGTGTCGCTTTCAACTATAATTGAAAGAGTGAAACAGCATTTGAAGCTTCAACATGGTAAGAGTTATTTTATTTGAAAATGGTCAATAAAAACTTAAAAGGTTGAATTTTTGAATTCTATATCTAGTTAGAGTTGCAACAACGAATAAACATTCATCTGGAGGACTAATTTTGACAATTGGAATATGTGCTGGTTCAGGTACGTTATTATCCACCCAAAAATAAAAAATAAAAGATAAATATCAAACTTTTCATAACATATATAATAGGTTCTTCGGTACTTTCACGCGCTACAGCTGATATATATTTTACGGGAGAAATGTCTCATCATGATGTTCTTGCTGCATTGGATAAAGATACCAGTGTAATTTTATGTAAGTTCCCTAAAACTTGCACTTTTATTTTTAAAAGTATGAAAAGCTTACAGAAGGTTAATTTATTTAGGCGAACATTCAAATACGGAAAGAGGATATCTTTCCGAAATACTGAAACCAAAATTAGAACAATTATTTAAAGATGATGGTGAGAAGGAAATTATCGATGTAGTGGTAAGTAAGGTAGATAAAGATCCATTAGAAATTATATAATTATAAACAATAGTTGTTTTATTTATTAAAATTTTAATTATACAAAAAAGGCGAAATTATTAAGTTTTTTAAAATATTGTATGATGCAAACGGCTTAGTCACATCAAATGGCTAAGCCACCGCTGAAATCTCGTCGATCATTACCATATTAAATCAAAATATGATTGGTCGAAATTCTAGCACGTGACTAATTTTAATCACGTGATACTAATTAAATCGCAACATTTCGTGTCATTTTACATCATTAGCTAATTTCATAATTCGTGAACCACTAATAAATTGTGACTGAATGCGACTGAAAATATTTTATAATAAAATTACTATAAAATATTGCGACTGAATGTGACTGAAAAATTATTAATAGTCCATGAATTATGAAATTAGCTGTAACTATATTTCAATTTAATAAAATGTCAAAACAAAATAAACATATTAGACAGTCCTGAGAAGCCATCAAGAAACGTTGGAAACAAGCAAAAAATTCTGAAGAAGTAATACTTGAACCATCAGATGCTGAACCTAATGAATTTGATAAATCATGGTTTGGCATTTTTTGGACAAAAGGTGAGGAAGCATCTTTTGATAGTAATAAAATTACAGATGAAATGCAAGTATGAAAACCAGGTACATGTATACTACAACAACTAGTCGAAAATGCAAAGTTACATGTGGGTTGTAGATTCGCGTAGGTCAGTATATATTGGTGATGCAGAGTCAACATTACGTAATAAAGGGCATATTGGAAAAAAGCAGTTTCAGGTTCTAAGAAAATCACTGAAATGTTTCTAGCAAATGAAGTTGCGAAGTCTAATACAAACAATACAAATAATGATGATCCTACATTTGATGTATGTGATAGTAGCGATGATGATAATGAATTTACGTTGGAATCACTAGTTTTTTTATCAAAAAAAAGAAAGATGATTTGCGGTTTCAGATGGTAAGTCAATTTTTTCATTTAGCATAGGATCAAGGATACACAAAAATGGATGCAAGTAATATTCTTGCTCAAAGCTTAAACAAAGGTCCATGGCAAGCACAGCTTATCTGCTTCTGGACAAACTAATGGCTGAATAATGGTATAATTGTTTTGTCTAAATGTGGACGACATGCAAAAATAAGGTCCCTTCTTTTGCATGAAGATGTTAAATTGTGAGTTACTGAATACTTACATGCATATAAATTCACGTTAAACATTACTGATTTCGTAAAATTCATTGAGAATGAGGTTATCCCTGCAAATTAGAACTTGCAATCATGGGTAAGTTCCTCTCTTTCTATTAGGCCAATATTCCCCAGTGTCATAAGGTCTCAACGTAAATTTAGTATGATTGTTCTTAAATTATGATTTTTACATGATTAAATTATTAATACTGTACATTTTATTCTCTTATTATCATATAGGCCATTGGAATAGAAGAAAAGGCAAGTATCTCTCATTCAACTGCACGTGAATAGCTGCATATGCTTGGTTAGAAATATAAGGATCACTCAAAGAATATTTACTTTGATTGTCATAAACGTGAAAACGTAGTGACGAATAGACATCGATTTTTATAACAATGAACAGAATTACAAAAGCGAATGGCTACTTATGAAAATGAGAATTTAGATCAGATCATCTTACCCGTACTTCTACATGGTGTTCCTGAAATCGTTTTTGTTACCTATGACGAGTCGGTCTTTTATGCAAATGATGATGTTGTTAAAGCTTGAGGTCCAGCAGATGAGAGTCAATTTCGTCGTAAGTTAGAAGACCTTAGTATTCACGTAAGTGACTTTCTCTGTGAGTCTATTGGACGACTTCGACTTTCAGAAGAGGATTGTTCTACTAACGATTTACTTTCTAATAATGAGTAGCTAATGTACATTGAAGCTTGCGTTATAATGTATCCTGGTACGAATCGTGATGGCTGGTGAACAAACAAGGATGTTGTTAAACAAGTAAAAGAGTGGGTTATTCTGATATTTAAACATACTCATCTGGGGAAAGTTGCACTTTTCATGTTCGATAACAGTTGCAACCACAATGCATTTGCTGATGATGCATTAGTGGTTTCAAGAATGAACATGAAAGACAGTGAAAAACAACCACTCCTCCGAAATGGTAAAATGCTTGATGGCTTACCTCATATCATGATATTTACGGATGTTAATGATGTTGTAAAGCCTAAAGGTATTCGACAAGTTCTTGAAGAACGTGATTTATGGATACCAGGTTTAAAAAGAAAGTGCAATGCATATACGCAACATAATCCTGATCCAAATAAAATGAACTGTTGCACAACATACATTCTTTTTGCCCAACCTGACTTTGCATCACAAAGGATGCACATACAGGAGGTAAGTTGCAATTAGTATGATATTCACTATTCAAATATAACAATTATAATTAACAATACTTATCTTTTTAGGTTATTGAAGTAGCAAGACATATGTGTATGTTCTACCTGAAGTTCCACTGCGAACTTAATTACATCGAATCCTTTTAGGCAGAGGCGAAGCGGTACTCATGTCTTCACTGCGATTATTCGTTCAATCATCTTAAGGAGGTTGTACTGCATGCATTAGATTCCATTAGCCTAATAAAAATTTGTCAGTTTTCACGTCGTTCTGCGCATTATATGAGTGCTTACGAGCTTAGACTTTCAGGTAAGGTGGCTGTCTTTGCGATTAAATGGTATCGGTCTCATTATAGAGTTCCTGAAACTGTTTTAGAAGAATTTGGTAATATGTAAAATTTTTTTTGTTCTCCAATCAAATATGGCCATGTGAATAATACGCACCAATCATATTGTTTCACATAATACCGGTCACACTAAAAATCTTCCTATTGCTATTAAAATTAGCGTTAAAAAAATCCTAACTAAAAAAATTTTTATAATAAAGTGGACA
>CAMKVN010001656.1:0-17257 GCA_946474995.1 Funneliformis geosporum
TAATATAATTTAACCAAGTTTTACTTTTACCATTTAGACGTCTGTCTAAACTCTTGATTTCGTCTAGCAACCTTAGTGATAGCTATTGACCACCCCCATCACATAAAATAATGCAGATCAAGGATCTAGATGTGAGAGAAAAAAAGATTGACAAACACTCCCAGGACGAGGCTGTAAGACAGCTTAAAAATATATAAAAACTTTACAATAATCTTTCTGAGTACTCTTAGCAGGATGTGGCAATTTTAGCTAAGAAAACTTAGTCATTAAGGCGCTTCTCATAATATTATTTACATTTTTTCTCATGCAATAATACCAGCTAACTTCAATTCCTATCTTCGAATTTCTGACCTAAGATGATCACTGCAAACTTCTGGCCTTCGATCATACAGCCCAGCCTCAGAAATGCCTGGAGATAATTTGGGATGATCATTATTATTTTCACAAATCTACATATTTTAAAGATAAGCTTTATTGGTATAATGGCTGAACTACGTGACCAGGTTTTTCAGTATACAGGCTTCGAACCTAACAAAATTTGTCTCCCAATCACAGAAGAAGATAGACAGGTATTTCGTAAAATAATAACAGAACAGGAGGGAATAACAGATATTGTAATAGATGACTATTGATTTTTATAACAACATAGGCATAATGGTAAGGGAGGTGAATATATTCATATTGGATGGTTATTAGCATATACAGTAGCTCACGCTATGAAGATCTTAATAAATCTACCTAAAGATTTATCAGAAAAGGTATTAGCTCACATCGAAAAAAAATTCGAAGAAGTCCCACTTGCGCCAGTACTCATACGGTATTAGTTACAAGGCTAACAACCTATTAATATATTTTTCATGTGTAAAATAATGGTCATTTTTTAAATTTATACCCCACATATTCCATATTTTTTTTCCAACAATCCATATAATTGCAAGAAGTAGTAAAGTAAGTATGATATATATTAATATCAGTGACATTAAGGAGCTTATAATAATAGGAGCAGTTGCTGGTAAAGAGACCGCTTCTGCGCTACCCACAGAAATTATCTGGAATGTAGGAGAATTAAGAGCGGAAGTTTGTGATGGGTTATTCATAGGCGGAAGTGGAGTATCTACTTCATTATGCAAAGCGTCTCTCAGCTCTTTTTTTGAGATCATCTCTCAGAGATGAGAATTTTCCTCTATTAAATTTGATCGTACTGAATACAAGCAGTCTAACACCCATTTGTACATGCTATCTAATAACTCTTTTCCTTTTTCTATACATTCCATTTCATATTTTTTTGAATTTAGATCCTCCTCTACCTGTTCTAATTCAAGCCTAAGAGAATCAATTTTAGATGAGTCTATTTGGGCCAGCTCTTCTAGTAGTCCTCCCACTATATGCAAATCACGTTCTAGTTTCAGATCTAGCAACTTACCTTTCAATTCAACTATCTTAGCTTCAAGAGAAAGTATCTTGATCTTGTCAGCGGATGAAGCTTTCTGCGCTAATGATGCCTCTCTCTTTAGTGTTTTAATATTTGATTTGAGCGATTTGATTTCAGCAGAATAATTGGCTCATTCTGCTTCATGCTCACGTTGACTCTCAGAATGAGACTTCCGTTCAGAAGTAAATTGGGATCTAAGCTTAGTATTTGCACTATTTAGCTGGTTAACCTTATTTCTGATATCAGCATGGAACCACTAGAACTCCTTTTCTCGTTCTGAATACTCCAAATTTTCAGCCTGTAACTTTTCGTTGAAGTCAATAATTTCAGAGTTAAAATCGATAGCGGATCTTATTTTTTTCGAGCTCTTGCTTATATATACAATGAACTCTTGATATAACGAATTCTAGGATCTGGATATCAACTTTATTATAAGCTTATAATGAATTTTTAAAGAATTTAATTGGCTAGTTCACTATATAGTAAGGTAATTTTAATATATTTGATTTAAAAATTCGCTATATCAAGCGTTCACTATATCAAGGTTTGATTGACTGTACTACCCAGCTGATGTCCTCTATTTTTTATATCTTTCAGTGTATGCATATTGAACATAATATTAGCATGGTTACATAGTAGGAAAAAAATATACGAATAAAATTCCATAATAATACATTCATTCTATATATTTAGAATGATATATTCTTCCTATACATCCTGTATATCCTGTATATCCCATTTATCCAGAATATGTTTTTCCTGTACATCCTGTATATCCTGTATATCCTATTTATCTAAAATATATTCTTCCTGTTTATCCTGTATATTCTATATATTCAGAATGATACATTTTTCCTGTATATCTTATTTAATAAATTATTTCAGAATATTATATTAGATATAAAAAAATATTGCTACCATGCTTAGGCGACGCATAAGATGTGATGCCCCTTCTTTTTTATTAACTGATTACAATTTTATTATGCAATATGCTGAAAAAAAGCCTAGAGATGAAGTTTTAAAGGATTTAACAGATAAATATCACACATTACAAAAACGTATTTATTAAATCTGGAGAGGTAAAGAAAAAAATAAGGTTATGTGGGATCAACCAATTCATATGCCAACAGCTTCGCTTTCTAATATAAATGTTATGGGTGGGCAGACTGAGCCTGAGATCCAAGACCAAGCAAGATGTTTCTCTATTTGCAAAATTAGAAAAACAAATACGTGATGGTAATATAGAACCTAGTAAATCTACTGATTTGGCTTCAAAAAGGATTATTATTTTAGACGGTATAGTAAAAAAGACTGGAAGAAAGAAATTGAAGTTTATTCAGATTTCTGAATCATCTAGTATTCAGATTCAACCAATTCAGGCTTCAGAGAAGGATACAAATAGTGTAAATTTGAGCATTGTATGAAAAGATGGTTGAAAAAAGCGCAAAATTATAGATGAAAAAAGGAAGCGTTATCCTGAAAATAACTCGCCTATTCCTTAAGAAGACTTTTGCAAAACTCATTAATTTCCGCATTGAACTTAATAGCATTAGAAAGCTTCTTCTCAAGCTCTTCTATACAAGTTGCCATACTTTCATAACTCTCTTTTTTTTAATATGTTATTCTCACTTAAGCCCTGCAAGTCCTGCAAGTCTTGTGAAATTCTATCTGGATCTAAGGAAGCATCGCATTCAGGAGTAATGTTCATGCAATTCACCTCAAGCTTATTCTTGATCTTATGCATATTGATTGGAATAAAAAATTCCTTACCATTACATTATAGTCTTAACTTTCACTTTGATGCAAGCAAATCATAATTATATTTATCGAGAAGCGTATTAGGTAAGATTAGCATTAGCTTAGAGTATTTAACTATAGCAAAATCAGCGTATATATTACATCTAGGAGCAAAATTTACTGGGACATTTCTAACAATTCTGAGGGATTCTGTGGGAATGGTAGCAATACCTCTAAGATCATGTTTTTCTTTTGTATCAATTTCTAGCTTTGATCATTTAGAGATATCATGAAACATGATCAGAAAATTAGCGTCAGGATTAACCACAGCACCTGGGATTACCAAGCGATTGATTTTACATTTTACCGTTACAATATCTGTAGCAGATTCTTTTCTTTGAACAAAGTCGATTTCTATTAGATTCTCCAAATATTCTTCCTCCTCTAGATCTGATAAAATGTCTTTGGTAATTGAAGCCTTATCACTCTTAAACTCTGTTTTATCCTGAATAGAAGGCACTTGTTTTGGTATATTAGATTTATTAGAATCGAAAACAGAGTCTTGAGAAATCAATGCAGGAAAAATTAATTTAAGTTCACTTTGAAAAATTTTACAAATAGTTTCTTTCAGAGTGCTTCACCAGATCTATTTGTTGGCTTTTCGGAATCTATTTTATCAACCTGTTCAGCGGATTTAGCCAAAGGTGTTATACTATTGGACTTGTTTTTTTTCTTAGAGCGTTTCTTAGATGGTGATTTCTTGGAACTAGATTTCTTAGAGTTTGACTTCTGCTTTACTTTTTTTTATCTTAGCCATATTAACATTAAGCTCACCTTCAGAATCAGAAGAATCGGAAGAACTTGAATCAGAATCAGAACTATCACTAGATGAAGTATCAGAAGAATCTGAATTTGAATCTGAGGCCAGATCTAAAGTAGCGAGATTAACTTTACCTTTTTTAGTCTTCTTGTTTTTCTTTTTCTTCTTCCGAGAATTATGCCCAGTCTTATCACTGATAGAATATTTATATTGTATTTTTACAGCCTTTTTAATGGCTTTAGCCACATATAACTTTAACTGCCTCTTTGTGAGCTCAGAAAGTTCATCATTAGAATCAATAACAACCTTTTTATTTGGCTTTAGTGGTAAAGTGGGATTAGGAACAGGAACAAAATCTGGGATCTCTCCCGTAATCTATGATAAAAATCTTCCTATATTCTCATCTCATAAATTTTTATGCGTACCCGCAGGTTGTGGATGGAATTGCGATAAAATCACTTGTTGAGGCTTTTGAGATTCTAATGATGCCATTGTATTTTTTTACCAAACTCTCGATTTCATTTTTAGTCATCCCTGATTTGTTAGTATCTATATATAGATTGGCCGCTGAAAAAATTGGAAAAGAAGATGATGCGTTCTTTTGAGATAATATATAATTTTCTGCTTCAGCTAGAGCTTGTATAATATTATCCCATGTATCATGAAATTTGGCTATCATTTGAAGATTATATTGATTCATCAGGAACAGATCACGAATAAATTGCTCTCTTTGCTGTTTAGGAGTCATTTCAGCTACTTTACCAATCTTTTTAATTCTAGTGGAGAATTGCTCAATAGACATATCACCTTGTGTGAGTTGACCAAAAACTGCCGTGTATTTTAAGTGTTCAACAGTTATATAATAAGTTCTAAACAGGTATAGAAGTTGACCAAGCTTAATACTAAAAGCAATAGTAATAGCAGGAAAACCACCTCTAGCATTAGACGCTACTTCTGCATTATCTACAGGTTCGCTACTAGCTATAGATCAATCTTCATCCCATGTTTCTTGGCTAACTCTAATTACTCAAATAAAATTATTTTTATTTTAAACTTTTTTTAACCATATATAACCAATGTTTGGTCGTGTAAAATTTTATATCAGAAAAATCCTTGTGAGTTAAAACAGATAAATAGGATAGAATATTAGCAAATTCATCATATATCACAATTGTAGTCCTAAATTATATATTTATTTTTCGCATATAATAATACTTGGCAAAGTATGTGAATAATTTTTTATCTAAGTTGTCATTCATGCTGATGAAATTTAGGTTATGAAAGACAGCAGTGATAAAATGAGAAAGAGAGAGAGAGAGAGATCATGATCAAGCTACTGTTCAAAAAATGAAGCTTTGCATAGTTACTGTTTAGATTGAATCTTCACTATTTTGTAAAATACAATTAATAAAAAATTTTACATATGATACTAATAAGGAAATGTCATAGTCATCGCGTGATATTATAGCTGAAGATAGATTTTGGTATAAAGTATTCAGGTAGATGTCTTTTAAATGTTTATTCTTAGTTTCAAATTTTGATCTGAATACTCATGTAATTTTTTATCATGAAGATTCATTTATGATCTAATAATGTGACTAGAATAGACTAATATTCCTCGATTATTGCTAAATGTTAGACAAATATCATGTATCATAAGAACAAGTAATTGCATATACTTTGTTTTCGAACTTTTCTGCATATACTCAAAGTTTGATCTATATACAGTCAACCCTTAATATAACGAATTTTATGTCCTGAACTTCAACTTCGCTATAGAGCTATAGTGAATTTTTTAAAGAATTTGATTGGCTAGTTCGTTATAACGAGGGTAAATTTAATATAGTTGTCCAAAAAATTCGTTATATAAAAATTCGCTATAGAGAGGTATGACTGTATATAGGATAGCATCAAATGCTTCAATTGTAAGTTATAGTGCATATACAGATTTTTGTGATGTGGTCATAATTCTTTAAGATGATTAATAAAATATATCTTAAAATTTTTATGCTAATTTATGGATATTGTATGATGCATTATTTATATTAGTTAATGTCACTTTGTGACATTAACCAATGTAAATAATTATTGTACAATATCTATATTATCGCATGGCTAAAGCAGATCATGCTTAAAAGCTCTAAGATTATTTCTAGTTAGTATTTTATTAGATTGTTCAGCAGATCTAAAACTTTTTCTTTGAAAAGTATACAATTATTTTGTGATTTTGTTCTTACCAATATAATAGATGCAAACTGTCTAAAATTTCAGCCAGTATAGGACTATATAATACCAAATTTTTGATTCAATTTTTTGTTGTACCACTTTTATTTACAGTCAATTTCAACTCAAGATACCTTTATTATTTTTCCTTAATTTCTTTTGTTATTATAAGGTAATTATCAAACAAATTTCACGCGAAAATAATAATAAGATTTATTTAAAAATATATTGTAAGTGTTAATTTTCACTATAAAATAAATACTTTTATTATCCAAATAAATTTTAGTTTAAAAATTCTTCCACGACAGTATTAAATAAAAAATCGTTTGAAGCTATTGATAATTAAATTATCCTATATTAAATAATGTTTGCTTTATTCTAGTTGTCAATTCTCAACTTTTAAAAATAAATTTCTTATACTTTTTAAAAATAATAAAATAATTTATTTAAGTATTTATTTAGTCATATTTAATATATAAAAATAAAATTGATTTTTTCCGACAGTTTTCTCCCTTTCTATTGCAAAGGCTCATATAATTCTAATGGAATAAAAATGGAAAATAACTAGATTTTAATACTAACTGAATTCTATTTAGTCATCTCTATTTATGAAGAAAGATCAATGTTTTAACTCTGCAACTTAGAGAATGAGATTATATTATTAAAATTTTTAGTCTAATTGGCTTTTTGATTGAAAAGTTTAACATTAGACTTTTCAAACTTAATTGGTAAAATGAATCTTTATATTGCAATAATTTTTAAACAACTTGCTATAATATTTAAGTTAAACCAAATTTAATATCAAAAAAAATAGATTTAATTATATCATTATGAAGCTATAAAGTAGAAATGTTACTAACTGAAATTGGAAACACTAAGAGACCTATAGATAATACAAATTTTCGAGAAGAGCATGATAAGATCAAAATAATTATAAAAGATTGCCTAAATGCTTTTTGGATTAACTTACACTTTAAAAAAGATGAACTTGAAGAAGTTTTCATCATATGCATTCAAGTAATAGCTATTTAAAAAGACATCTTAAGATATTCATTCAAATGATTAAGGTAGTTAAAATTTTTTTGCTTAAAATTATAGGAATGAAATAAATTGTATACTTGTCAGAAGCATCTAATTTACTGTAAGAAATGATAATAAGCGTTTGTAATTTAGTTTGATTTTTTTAATGATATTCCTGCAATTTAGCCTCAGAAAGGTCGGTTCAGCAGAGTATATACATTAAAAATTTACTATTTATAAAATAAATAATAAACAATTAACTGTATCAGATACTATAATATTATATTTTTATTGTATAGATGTCAATAAATATTAAGCAAATTTTTTTGGCAAAAAGTAATCAGCGTTCTATAACAGAATATTTACATAATTAAAATTTCAGATTCATGAAATCATCTAAAGCAGTATTCATAAAGTGATCAACTCATTCTACTCTAAGATTTCAGTTGATAAGGTATTAGAATTATATTTTGAAAATTTAATTCTGAATACCTAAAAGTATCTTCTAAAATTTCTGTATAGAGAAGTAACAGTTAGTATATAGAAACTTCAAGACTAGTTTAGATATAACTTATATTGCTTGAATTGATAAATAATCCTTAACTATATAAAGAGTATCAGATAGTCTTTTCTATGAAGTTTTCACCATATTAAAAATTCTGTATGACTACATGAAGAATTAAATATCGGTTTAATTCTTCATTTGAATCATTAGAATTATATATATTGTTATTATTAAGTAGATTTAAAAAGTAATCTCTTAAGATTGTGATACATAATATACATAATGTAATATCAAAAAAAATATTGCCAAAATAAATAGGAATTAATCAAATTTTAGATACAGTCAAATTCTGAGATAGAAATAAATTTCATACTGATACACTTTTCTTTATTTTTTTATTTAGTTTCTTTAGGAATATATTAAGATAAGTAAATCAAAGGTGGTTTTTTTAATTGTTTTCTTTATTTTTCTTATCTTTAAAAAGTCAATTGTATCTTTTTTTGAATCAAATATATTGTAAATATATTTATTAATTTAATTATGTAATAATAAATAAAAAAATGTGTTTTATTAACTATGATTTTATAAATAGTAGCTTTATTAATTTTAGGCTATTTTTAAGCTGATCTATAACTGATTAGGCTGATATTAGGCTGATTTTAATATTGCTAATTGATAGCTGATTTTCTATTTATCCAAATAACTATCAATCATTTATAATAATTTTTTATTAAATGGTATCTGTATTTAGTAACTTTAGCTATAACTAATATACTGATTTTTTTGGTAATGCTTAGCAAAAATTAGACTATATTTTAACCAATTTTTAGCATTTTAAAAATTAAATTATTCTGATTATTGATTAGTAATCAATAATAATAATATAAAGATCTAACTAATAATCTAATTACTATTTGATGATAAAACTACTGAATCATATAAATGGATTTTTTTATGAATACAGTACATAATATATACTAATAGCCTTATTTTTTAAATATCATATTATATCATTATTTTAAAATTATTTATGATATAGATTTTTTATATTTTTATAATATACAAGAGAATATTTGAAAAACTTATAAAGTAAACTTAATAAGCAATTTGACAAGTTTTTATAAAGAGATTTCATATGTAAAATATAATATATTTAAAGAAGATTTTTATAGTCAATGATTATATTTATTAAAGAATATTATAAGAATATATCAAATCATTAAAATAGTATTATTAATCAAAATACTTTATAACAGGAATACAAAATATTTAACATGTTATAGTAATAAACTGATTAATAAAAAAAGGTATATAAAAATACTTTCTTTTTATATAATCTTTATAAACAAATACAAAAACTTTAAAATATTAAAATTAAATAGTTATATCATAATAGTTATTTGAATACTTCAATTATTAAACCAATATTTCTAAAAGTAATAGAAAATTTAAATGATATATAATAATATAACAAATCTGATTTTATTCTGCAAAAAATTTTAATTCTTCAGAATACTTAGTAAAAAATAAAAAAATAGAAGAGGATATGATATAGAATAATATATATTTAATAATTTATTAGATTATTTGAAGATAAAAAATCTTGTGATAATTTAATTATAGTTATATTTAAATAAAAAAATTGAATTAAGTAATTAATTAAAAATTTTAATAATTTAATAAAATAAATTTAATAAAATATATTATTAAAATATTTAGGTTTTATTATTTTAGCTTATTTTAAAAATTACATAAAATAATAATTTAAAAAAATGAAATAATATAATATAATTAATATAATTTGATACATTTTCATTTAGTAATATCATATGATTTTATAATTTATTTAAATTTGATACTTTAAATTATTTGAAGCTAAACAAATAAAAGGTTTTTTTTTGTGAATGATACTTTTATATATAGGGAATATTGCAACAAAACCAGACAAAGTGAACATTGTTGTTACCAATGATTTTAGGGTCCAAAATTTAGTCATTTGTAATTTGATTATATAATTAACAGTTTTATAATATCTCATTTGCTATCTTAAGTAATATATAGAATTAAATCTATATAAAAATAGTTAATATAAAACTCATTTACATTAGATCTACTATGGAACCCAAGAATTATAGTACTATCAGAAGTATTTTGAAGAAAGAACTAGGTGAAAAAATTGCTCCTTATATTTTCAAAATAAATAATACTCAGATACTTGAAACTTATTTAAGAAAAGAAAGGATTACTTATGAAATTTATCAAGAAAAAAGAAAAATAATCAATGTTGGAAAAAGAAAACATCATGATGATATATTATTACCTAATAAAAAGCAAAAATCTTTAAAAGAAAATAACTATCATTTTCTTTGATAGTTAGAATTATACAAAAGGAAATACCTAAAATTACTTTCTTATTTTCAATCAAGGTCATTTTTTAGTTTCTTTAATTTCAATTTGTACAGTTAATTGACCATTCTGTTATTGTAACTGGGTTAATTAAGCTTTTAAATCATTGATTTCTTTTAATAATTCTTGCAGAGTTAATTCTTTTAGTTATTTATTATCTTCTTCTAATTGCTTAATTCGATCTAATAGTTCCTGTTTCTGTCTTTTATGCCAATCTTCAGCCACTTCTAAGGCTTCCAAGTGTGTATCTACTTCCTCTTCTAACTGTCTTTCCTTTTCTTGCAAGCCATTTATTTGCTGTTTGTAAAAAAGTGCCATTCCTCCATTTTGATAAGGTAAAAGAGGAAGTTCTTTTTCATTTTCCTCTTTTTTTGCAATCACAAGTATATCTAGTCTTTAACCTTTCACAATCACACTTAGGCAATTTATCATTTTCAAACTTCTCTTTACAGTTTTCACAAGCCTTATCACTTTCAACCATTTCACCAGTTGCTTTGCTTCGCGTTCTGATTTGACAAACTGCTTTTTTTAAACCAGGGTAGAAAACACAAGCAGAATTACTGCTGTGTCATTCTTCTAAATCTAAGATTGTGTAAAGCAATTCTCTCATGACTACTTAACTAGAACTTCTATTTTAGTGACAATTGCTTGACTGTGAAACTTCTCTCTTTTGATTAATTTCTGCAACTGCTGAACCTTGGCTTTTGTTTTTGTTTTTAATTGCTTGAAAATGCTTTGTTTATTTAAAGTCCTACTTTCTACTTCTTTAGGAAGAGAGGGTAAGGGTTTTCTTTTCAAATATAGTTGTGTTTTTAATTCTTCTCTTTCTTTTGCTTCATCCTCAAATCTCTGATCATTCTTTCTTAACATTTCTAATTTTTGGGCTAATTCTTCTTGTAACTTTGCATTCTTTGTTATTTCCTCTTCAAGCATTTTATCAGACTTTTGGAGCATTAGTGATTTTTCTTTGATTTCATCATTCAAAAGACCTTTTTGTCAATTTTTTCATTCTTCAGCTGTATCTAATGCCTCAGCAAAGTCTTTAGCATCTTTTTCCCATTTTTCAATAACTTCAATAGCAACTTCAACTGGTTTATCTTCATTTTCATTTATTAACTCTTTTAAATCTTTTTTGTGCCAATAATCTCAATCATTTTTTTCTTCTTGTTGCTCTTCCTTAAGGTAAGTATTGAGAGTTTTAGCCATATATTCTTTTAAATTTTCAACCTGTTCTTTAAAAGGAGTTAATTCAGCAACTTTTTTTCTAATTTTTCATTTTTTTGATAAATATAACTATAAGAATCACAATTAAGTAATGTTCATTCACTAAAGCCTTTAACAATGTTTTCAAGAGTGAAATTGTTGCTAAAAATAACTTTTTCAACTCCATTTTCTTTTTGAATATTTACTCAATTATCTTTGGATCAAAAAAATGTTGTTCTAAGGTCACTAAAGTTCCAGCAATTTCTGGACTTTCATTTTCCTTAACATTGTCAATAGCATTTCAAATTCTTAGTTTAATATCATCTTCTTTGTTTTCTAATTGCTTTTTTAGTGTTTCTATTTTATTTAATAGTTCTTTATTTTCTTTTTGTTGTTCATTTATGATATTTGTCATAATTTTCTTGTTTGTTCCTTTTTTTTATTTATTCTTTTAATATACTATACTTATATCCTTTTTATAATGATATATTAAGTATATAAATTTTATTTTAGCACTTTTTTACTTTAAAGGTGGAAAAAGCTAAACTTATTAAACTTAATGACAGTAAAAGACAAATTAACTAATAATGTAAGGTGATTTTATTTTAAATATTTTATTCATTTCTGGTATAGATTGGTCTTGGGCAAGTAATATTTTTGAATTCATCCCTTACAAATGGGCGAATATTCTGGTAAAGATATTCTTGCCTTTTGTAATCCAAAGGAGGTGGTATTAACACTAAAACAGATAAAACAGATAAAGCTCTTATTTCTTCAAAGATATCTGTTTTCTTGATTTTTAATAAATTGAACTCAACAAAAGGTCCATTAGCAACTTCTTGAACCTTCACTATACCAAAATTAGATGCTTCAAAAAGAAAATGTTGATATTTCTGGATGCTTAGTAATTTCTTAAAATAAATTCACAAAATAGCTTTAATATCTAAGAATTGAAAACCTTTTCCACCTTCATAACATTGAGCTTTATTTAATTCTGCTGGACTAGATCTTTTTACTACATCAATCACATTATCCAGACAATCTACTCTTGTTTTTCTGTAGAGTTTTTTTATTAAACCAAAACTACCATCACATTTGAATTTGGTATGTTCAGGAACCATGAAATTTAATTCAATGCTTTTGTAATAATCACAAATTACCAAATATAAATAAAACCAAATTGTTACATTATTTTATTTTGTTCACCAGCATTATCACAAGTAATCTTTAAATGCTTTTCACCTCTATTCAATTTCTTAATTCCATCAAAAATCATACTAAGAGTTCCATTGGGTCCTTTTTCTATAATTTCATCTTCATTAAGAATATAATTAATTTGTTCCCTTACTGCTTCATCTTGAATACCAAATAAATGAACTTTATATGAACTAAGGTAATAGATTTTACTTACTTGTTAATCTAAATGTGGTACATAAACATTTTGAGCTCAATCATAACTATAATGAGCAGTAGCATCAATGCTGCAATATTGTATTTTACCCTTTGAATAATTTTGATTAACAAATTTTCTTTGTTCTTCTGCTAATTTGGTTTTTTATTATAATAATTTCTTTCTACTTTGGCTTTAGACAGATGTTCTTTAAATCTTTGAGTAAATCTTTAGCTTCTTCCTCATGGCAAGCATTGTAATGTAAACTATCTCTAAAATGTTAACAAGTATCACACAGATCGGTCCTTGGACTCATAATTTGAATTTCTGGTGTCAATTGATGTTATAATTTTCTAAATGCATCATATTTTAAGGATTTTAATTTGCTATCTTCTTCTAAACCAGCCAAAAAGTCTCTATGTACTGATTTATAACTCATTTCAGCTGATAAGAATACAATTGATTGAGTTATTCTATTGATACTTCTTCCTAAACTTGGTAATCCATGAACTTCTGCATAATTTTCTAGAAAATTCTTTACTACTTTAGCAATATCTTTATCAATCACCATTTTAGTTTTCTATTGAGGTATCCTTTTAATATTACTATGAGTTCTTGGCAGAAGACCATTGTTTATTAGATGATTTCTAATATTTTCAAAATAAGTTCTGCCAATTCCCAACATATTGAGATAAGTTTCTTGACAAAGGGGTGTATTATGATCCCAGTAATAGAAAGTTCTTTTATTAGATCTAGTTTTCTTCTTAAAGCATCTATTAGTGCTTATTGACCCACTATCCATTGCTTTAAGTTGAGCCATTAAAAATATGTCTTGTTCAGACTTAGAAAGGGCTTGAAAGGATTCCCTTAATTCTGCAAAATTTTCCCTGAGAATTCTTGAAGAGCAACCACAATTACATCCTTTTTCTAAAAAATCAATTGCTTTTTGATATTCATTAGAACTATTATATTTATTACTTTTCATATACACTTATCTCTATATATATAATTTTATGTTCACTTTGTAGGTTTTTGTATAATTGAGATGAGAAAGAGAGATGGAGAAAGACCAATCAAAGAACAATGTAACATCTACTAAAATTTATGTATTATTCTTGATAATATATAATAAAATATAAATATATTCATAATATTTTTAATTGTTACATACAGTACATTTATGTAACATAATTCTTCGCTTATTTTTGCAAACAAGTTACACATTTTTAATATATATTAACTAGTAGACAATAATGATGCTGGAGAATATTGATCTTTATTTAACAATATAACTATTATCATATTTCTTTCTAAGTTCTTTAAGAGTATCAGAAAACATATGCTTTCTATACTTGTATATGTAATATGTATTTTTATTATTTATTTATTGTAATTCATATAAATATAGAAGAATTTATTAAGTATTGAAAGTTACTTTTTTCCAGAAATATTTGAATGTAATTATTGATTGTTAGAAGTAATTTGACTTCTAAGGTTGTACTTGTTAATTTGAATGTTAAATTCAAGGTTAAAAAGATAACTAATTCTTACAAACAAAATATTTAAAAAGGCAAAAAACTAAATTTATAGTAAACAAAAGGAAAATGTCACAAATCTCTAACAAATGGCACATAATCAAGATTGTTTCTAAGAAAAAAAAACTCAATATTGTAATCATTTCTGATCATTTTTTATAGTGAATAGGTTATTTGATGATTTTATATTATCTTTGATTCTTTGCATAAATTTATTTGGTTGGTTTTGAAAATAATCAAAGTGATCTAAACACATATAATTACTATTATTTTACTTATTTGTTTCAAGAGAAAGTCTAGGAGTTGGTGTTGTTTCTGCAAATGGTAATCGAACTCCTATAATGTTTTTCCTAAAAACTTGAGTTTCTAATTCATCACTTTCTATTTTTTCTATTGTTTTAAGGATTTCTCGGAATGTGTTCTGCGAAATGTCAAAGCAGATGAATAAATATATACATTAAAAATACACAGTTTAATATTAAAATATTACCTTTAATTCTAAAACTGTAATTATTGATAAAATTAAATTACAGAGATTTTCAATGTATATTGATGCTTCTAAATTGATTTTTTTAGTCAATCGCGAGACAACTTCTCCAGGGCGATCCATCATATAAATAATACCTTTATTTTCTAAGCAATAAGAGAGATAAGTGACAAAGCTATTCAATATAGCATATAATATCAATAATGTTTACTTACTGAAAAGTTGTATCCCGAACGTATACAGACTTCTGTAATTTTTAATTGTTATTGGTGGTAATTAAATCGAGCATATCTTTCATAAGTTTTAATAGCTTCATTCTATCCTCTAAGTACTTTTTATCATGAATATCTCCTGTTCTTGCAACTTCTCCAGCTAAAATTTCCTTTGAACTATTACGGAGTTTTAGCAATAGATCGATTTTTCTACCCTATTGATATTAAAAAAAAATCAATTTAAACTATTTGTATTATAAAGTTACAAATTTAAAGTCTATTTATACGAATGACAGATTCTCTGATTTTCTTTTCTTATTTTTGATGCAGATGAACTACCATCTGACCTATAAGATAGAAACACGTAGTTAATAACTAATATTGCAAAGAATATGGTAATGTGTTTAAGCATTACATACTTTCCAATTCTTGTTTCTTCAATATCTTTTAATGCCATATCAATAACAAAGGTCCAAACATGACTCACAATCCATGCCTCTAAATTATCTTCAGCTAATGCATTAGCGCCTTGCTTCCATTCAATAGCACTATATTGATGAGAAAAATATTAGCCAAGAATCATAACATTACATAGAAGAGTAACTTACAATTTATTAAATACTAAATAAATCCATTCTTTATCATAGTGCAGCTTTGGATTATATGTCTCCCCATTTTTCAAATATGGTGTCATGAGAACTTTTCAAAGATCTCTAACATTTTTCTGTGAAAATATATAGTTTGTATGTAAATATGTACAATTTAGTCAATCCTAATTAAACAAATACCTTATGATATTTCATGATGTATTTTTAACATCATCTACAACATCTGAAAAAGATGATTTATCAGTATTCATAATTATTTCTTTTTCTTCTAAACTAAAAAGATCCATAACCTCTTGACAGTCTGTATCAAGTATAAAAGAATGCGCAAGTCTTTAAACAAAATGAGTATTAGTTTATTGTAAGTATGTTTGGTAACAATATAATCAATTGATAAATGTAGCATATTTACGTTTCAGAATGTTGAGTCGCTATCCAATTATACAAGACATCTTCTACAAATCTGCTTGAAGGAAGCCTTCATTTATCATCCATACTTATCATTTCAAACCTCAACTTAAAACCTTCAATCAATTTTTTCTCTAATTTCTTTCTCTTTCTGGTCTTTTCATCCTTGTCACTATTTTTGTTATCATATTCATCGTCATCTTCATAGTTATCTTCATCGTCATCTTTATCGATCTCTTCTTCTTCATTGCAAAACTAGATATTGAAAAATTAGAGTTCTCTCGGTGTTCTTCTGAGAAGTGGATTTTCTTATTCATTAATGATTCCAACTTCCCCTTCACTTATTGTTCCGTTAACTGTGTTAATTGTTCCATTTACAGTTCCATTTATTGGCTGGTGTAGGTGAACTTGTTTACGTGTACGCTCATTTTCCCATGACTTTGTGATTTTATAATCTGGTCTAGGATTCTAGCATAGAATATTTGAAAATTAGTAAAATTCTTGTTCATATTTATTTCAGTTTCCATCCCATTTGAGTATAAGGTAGCCAAGAAGAATACCTGATCCCAATGGATCCAGTGTTAGATCAGCAAAGAGCCTTAAATATCAAATAATTAAAGAGGTTATTTGTGCTCTAACACTGGTTTGTAGCTTAGCAAAGAGTCTTGAATGACGAAAGGCCAAAGAAGCCTATGATCGTCACGTCACTATTCTTAAAAAAAAGTCATTACATGCCTTCCGATAGCTATCAAGAAGTTGGCTTGCTTTTTTTTGTCTCATTCCTTTCTCATTATTAATCTTTTTAAGACTTTTAAGGTATTCATCTATTTTCTATCAAACGGTTCTAAATCACATTCATTTAAAAATCTGATTATATTCCATTTATTGTATTTGTGATTGAAATATTTATTTATTTTTAACATATTGACATGTGGAAAATTTATCAAATTTTAAGGTAGCAGGTAGTAGGGATTGGAATCGATTCAATCGAAAATCGAATCTTGAGAATCGATTAAAGTTTTGATTAATCGTTTCTAAGATTCGATTTGACAATTCGATTTTTGATTTCAATTAATCGAATCTTAACTGAATTTGTGTATAATAATTTCGCAGTGCCAATCATTTTTTTTATGCATTCGTGGCGCAGCAACTTCGTTGATCTCGCAACACAAAATTTTAAAATCATTTTATAATAAATTTTATTTATTTAGATATATTAAATTGTTTAATACAAAATTATCAAAAAAAACTAAATTTAAAATTCACTTCCAATC
>CAMKVN010001657.1:0-17253 GCA_946474995.1 Funneliformis geosporum
TTCTCCAAGTTTAGATGTAGATATTAATAGTAAAACTAGAGAATTTGTGTCAGTTTTTCACATCCAATCAAATCGACTAATCACTGGAAGGATCCTAAGAAAATATCTTGCAGATAATTCACTGGCTTATCAAAACTTAGTCCTTGCTTCTAGTAACAATCGAATCCTTCCTCAACATGTAGAACGCTCTATTATTCCTTGTGAAAATTGTGATCTTAACAATCCATAACTTTGGATGTTCTCAAAAGACCTCGCTTTAAAAAAGGCAGCCCTCCATTGAAATCTATCACATGTGTGCAGTCTTGTGATCCAGCTCACATTGTCATAATTAAAAAAGCTAAAACTTCATACCCAATCAAAGGTATAAGTATCATGATGCAATTACTAAAAGTGATTCTTAATTCCCATAAATACCGATCACTGTGACTACATTCACTTAGAACACAACAACAACAGCAAATTGTTCCTGTGTTGCCTTTGATCTCACCTCCTATAATTCCTATCAATCATACTTAAATTAATGACCTTATTGAACAACCCTTTCTACGCACTTCAACTCCAACAACTCTCTACTACTTTTTCTGATGTATTTTTTAATTGTAACAATCCACCTAACATTTACAATGATGGTTCATTAATGGACATTATAACAATCAATAGTCGTATGGGAAGGTTGGATCTCTCCTGATCTACACAATCATGATCAATGCTCCTTTTCTGCTGCCATTCAACATCATCCATCTTCAACAAGAGCTGAATTATTTGCATTACTGACTGCTATAATTGTTTGTCCTCCTTCTTCATCACTAACAATTTTCTTAGACAGCTAAGCTGTAATTCAAGGATTCCACAGTCTGTTTAACAATGTTAATATGACTCGTTTTGTTAAGAAAATTCTGAACATTACTATTTGGACATTGGTCAAACATGTCGATATCTCTCTTGATTTAAGGGTTTCGTTTAGTAAAGTCAAGGGGCACTCAAATGATTTCTATAATGATAAAGCAGATTTACTAGCAAAACAAGGATGTCAACTCCCTCTTTTTACATTAAATATTACTTCAACAGAGGATATTAGACTTGTGTTATCTTTTAAGGAAGTTTCTATTGAATCTTCCTTTAGAAAATTTTAGAAGGATCTTTGTGCTGCTTCACAATTTTCTGAATACTTAGAACTAAATAGAAATTGTTCAATCAAATAACAGACCTTAATCAACGAAATATCTTGGCCTTAAACTCTACTTTATTTGACTGATAATGACAATGGAAATAAATCCTCACATCTTTTTTGCAATAGAGTAAAAAGGCCTTTAAAATCAAACTCCTTGCTGAAGAACTACCCACATTATCAAAATTGGAAGTCAGACGTCTAGATATTTATAAAGGCTGGAATTGTGCTATTTGTAACACTACTTCTGAAACTGCTGATCACTTATGGACTTGCTACTCTAATAAGAATAAATTGATTAACATATCTGCAGAACTCATAGATTTTGCTGATAATCTACTTCTTTCTAAAATTGATAACAATGGATTACACTTTTACCTATCGATCAAACAACAATTTTTGGAATCATTTAACTTTACCTCTAATCCCATCAAATTTATTCAATTGGTGAAAGGTTTGGTTCCCAGATCTTTAGTTATTTATCTTAGCTCCATCTTTTCTTAATCAATTGTGGACCAGATATTGGTTTCCATTTTGGATAAATTAAATGACTCTATCTATGAATTGATTTGGATTCCTCGTTATAAAGCCATGATCAGTATAGAACAATCTCTTAATATTGGAGCTAAACAGAAGAAAAAGAAAGTAAAGTATAAAGTCAATGGTCGATCTTCTTCTCAACTGAGAAAGCCTTCAGTTGATTATTAGAAAACTTGGTTATATTCAGCTCTCAATTTTGGTTATTCCTGGTGGGACTTCTTGGAATAGTGCTGACATGTTCATTAGATTTTTCATCATGTGTATTCTTCTTGAGAATTTTCTTTAGGAGGGTACTGAGGGAGAATTTTAGTGATTTGTCGATCCAAACGGGTTTAAAATAGAATTACGAGGGATAGTTAGTCTTTATTTTTTGTATTTACTTTTTTATTTTTAAACTAGTTATTACCATACGATTCATTAATAAAGTACTGACAGTATCACATCTACCACATCTTTAAAAAAAAAAAATTATTTCGACTAGTAATTAGCCAGAAAAATTAAATGCCAATGCCGATACTTTATTCAGAATTAATCCAAAAGAATATATTGCTGAATGCTTCATGTTAATGAATGAAAATGAAGAGTATTTTTCTAATTTTAATATGGAATGGTATCAATCTTCTGCAAATTCTCTCCAAAATAATGAAGATAATTAGTTTAAGAAACTTGTTCTATAATTTTTTAAAGCTTATTAATTACAACTATTGGTTATAAATGCTTAAAGAATGAAATGGAAGATATTTATCATGATATATCAAAGTTAACAAATTATAACTAATCAAATAATATCTAAAAAAGGATTATAATACACATTTGCCTGTAATATAGAAAACTATCAAGAACACACTTATTGCAAAGCATGCAAGAAAAATTTGTTTTATAAAAATCTAGATCATAACTGTATCAACAAATTTAGAACAGGAAAAATCTAAACTGATATGTGACTTATAGTATGAAGAACCTGAAAAAGTTAAACAAAAAATATTTATAATCAAATTTTCACGATCTATTAAACATTTTATTACTATCTTCCTATTAAATCATTTTCTTCTTAACTATATGTTTATTCTGAGTGAAAGCACAAGTATTTGCAGTATACCAAATAGTTCAAAATAAACGTTCGATTGGCGCACCATTACTAACGACAATCTTAACAATGATGTAATCATTGGCAAGGATGTTATAGGCAACACTGTATTCCGTCTGCAAGCCAAGATTCAAAATTTTAACAAAATTAGTTGTTCCGATCCTTCCTTCAGCGGACAAATTTGCTTTCCTGAGTACGTTCCACCCCCGTCCCACCTAATCATGAAAAGCCTACAACTTCTAGTGGATGTGATGCTGCTTGTGGTTCAATTATTGGAGGTGTTCTTGGAGGTATTGCAACTATTATAGCTGCAATAATAGGAGTACGTTGTTACAGAAAGAATCCCTAGGTACCGCACGTATTTAATAGAGGACGTTGTTGGGAGAGATACCTGTGAAATTGGGTGTAGTATAACCAATAGAAATCCGTCGCATATACATCAGAAACATTTTCGAATTCTTTAATAAAAATTATATATTATCCAAACAAAATTTCAAATCACAATAATTTACTAACCCAAATTATCAATCATTACATAAAACTCGTTACCATATTATTATTATTATTTTTTTTAGAATTGTCTTTTTAAAATATTTAATCAACGAAACATTAATTAAAAAAATAATGATTTTTTAATAAAAGATACTTGTTAAAATCTATCCGAAACAGGTTTTATTCAAGATGAACATTAAATACATTAAGAACCTAATCTTTTTTTGGCAAAAGTTGACAGTTTGGAGGTTTTCAGCGGGATTCAACGGATTTCAACGAGTTTAGAAAGTTTCAAAAATTTCGATGGTTTAGAAATTTCGACTGATTTCGACGAGTTAAGTTTGATTTCGATAGCTTCAACTTTATTGACGATTCTGTGATTTTCTCTTTACTAAATTACTAAATATGACATGTTTTCTTTTTGGACTAGATTATTTCGAGGTTCGGACATAAATTTAAATTTATAAGAAATTCAAAGGTTATAATTAAATATACTTAAAGGGAATTCTATTTTGAGAGTAATTGAAGTTTACTATTAAAGTTTTAGTTAGTTTTACTACCTTTCGAAACATTTGCCACCGTCGAAAATTTCGCGGTTTTGCATTTAAAAAAAATTTCAAAACTAATTTCGATTTTGCAACTGTCGAAACCTCAGGATAACGAAAGGAATCCTTGCTGTAAGCCAAAAGAAAATTTATCGGTCAAAAAAATACATGATACATATAAGGTTAGGCAACATTCTTATTCATTATGCTAAATAAATGACATTTCGAAGTCTTAAACTTATTACTAATTATTTAATAATCGGAAAAATAAAGAATTTATTTGCATGTACCGGAGTGAAAAAAGGTGTCAAAATATAAACGGAAGGACAAAGTAAATATTAACAATTATTAGGAAGATTGATTCGGAGATTTTTTATTAAAAAAATTCCAAACTTCAAAAATTTTATTCCTAGGCATTATCAATTATAGAATGATGGCACAAAAAGTAATGAAATGCAATTTTACGCAATTCGATCAGATGTAAGAATGAAGTGTTTCACATTTTTATTCTTTATGGAATGTACTGAACTTTAAATTAACAACAAAATACTTTTAGGATATACAAAATTTTAATGTATATAAATCAAAAAGTAACAAAACAACACAAACATTTATAATAAAAATGCATGACGGTAACTAATGTCGTTATTTCACAACCTATTCTTCATTTATCAAAAAATAAGGTATCCAAGGATTGTATAACACAGAATTACAAAATGAGTAAGCTCAAGTTTTCCTGATGTTGAAAAGCGAGCAAATTTGTAAGTCATGTGATTTATGTGTTATTGTTTCTCTTAAATTAAACGAATAAATTAATAAATTGATTATGATAAAAATGAAAAAATGAAAAGCGGATAAAAATAGACGCGAAACAATATAAATCCAGTAAACAGGGTTACCCTTATACTTAACGATCATTTATATTTAGCATTTAATCATTTATAGCTTAATTCACCTCTGTGTAACAGATGCTACTATATAACTATTAAAGTCAGACATTTGTTATCATTATTTTTTTTTTTTGAGATTGAGTAATATATACTATTATTAAATAGGAAACATACGAAATTAGATATATTGTTGGGGAAGTTTTTCAACAATATCCGGAATATGGAATTTCGTTGAATAATTCGGTTAAATTGTTATTAACCTGTTCACCTATTTTTAGCTGCTCCGATATTTTTCTCATGAAAATTATAAAAAAATATATTTCTGCGACTTACTGTGTAACACGAACCAGTTTTATAAAATATATAACTTTGGTCGCAAAACTGATTATTCTTTTAATATATATTTTGGTCTCTTTTCGATTTATGACGGACACGATCTTGTGAATTTCAAACATAACCCTAGAACTGAAGAAATGAATGAAAATATATAAAATGGGATATGAAAAAGTACATTAATCGAAAGAATGTAACCCGTTCGGAAATGATTGACGATATAATATTCACCTTTTTTATAAATGATACTCATATTCAATTTCATTTCATTTCATTTCATTTATTGTAGATTATCAATCGAATCATGTTTGTGTCCTAATAAAGATGTGATACAAATATCAAATTAATAAATACCAGTATACTAAATTAAAAATTTAATTTTACACGATTAAATTCAGGACGAAAATCCAATTTGATAGTGACACAAGTATCCTGACCAGAATTCCGACCAATTAAATTCGATCCTGCTAAAACAACATGTGGTGATCGCTTTCGAATATTTACAAATTTCTAAGAATGACAGATATAGGGGTATTTGTTAACATCATTCCATCCAAATGTAAATCAACATACGAGATTCCCATAAGAAAGCGATCCGAAGAAAAAAATATTATAAATAAAAGTGAGTTAAAAATTTTAAGAAAAAATTAAATCAATAAAACACAAGTATAATGTGGTTATTTATAATCTTTTCGGTCATTTTCGTTTATTTATTTCATAAAAACTTTTATAGAGATGACAAAGTTAAATTCCTCGGTAAAGAAGTTCCAAAAATGTCATTTCTTTCCGTAGTATGGACTGTATTAACTGGACCTCATGTTGAAATCGCATATCCAATACCTAATGAATATTATCAATCAGGAATATTCAAGGTTCTTATTTCAATTGAAAGAAGCTTCGCTTTAAACATATTGAAATAAATAATATTAATATCAAAGTTACAACATAGGCTCGTTTGGGACCATACGATTATCATACTATCGTAAGTGCTGAGTTTGCCAAAAAAATTTTAACTGAGAATGGTGAGATTTCTTGTAAAATGTCATACAAATTCCAAATCAATTTGAAAAATTAATAAAAATTTATAAACATTTAAATAGAGGATACATTTCCCAAATATCACTTCGGTAATGAACTACCTGTACATAAATTTTATGGAACCGGGATCGTTTTTTCCAATGGTGAAGTAGGTGCTTCTTGAATCACAATTACGAATATCAATGAATATCAAAAAATCTCATCATGAATTTGAATTAAAATAGAAATGGCGTGCTCATAGAAAATTATCGAACCCAGCATTTAATCGTTCATTGTCTTCAAATGTCATGGGTGAAGTAGTCTTGGATGCTTTTAAATTAATGAACAGCGAAATTCATGAACCAATCGACATTTATGAATTGCTACAACATATAACAATTGAAGTATTAGGATTGGTTGCTTTTGGACATTCGTTCGGTGTAAGTATTTTTTATCATATGTTTATTAAATCAAATTTCAATCCTTGATAAATTCCTTTTTTTTTCTTTTTAAAGACTTTAAAATCTAAAGAATTGCCAGATATCGTGCGCAAGTATAAAACTATCATGAATCATGTCGAAACATATTTATTATATGTATTTCCTTTTTTAAATAAATTACCAATCAAAAGAAATAGAATTTTCCATGAAGCATTAAAAGACTTTGATAAATATATATATGAAATCATTGACATGAAAAGAATTGAATTAATTAAACGTAAAAAGTTAAATGAAAGTAAAGCGTTCGAACATGAAGAATTATTAGTTAGTATGTTGGAGGCTAGTGAACAAGAAAATATTTATATCGGAAGGCAAGAGTTAAGAGATAATATGATAACATTCTTTAGTGCTGGAAATGACAGTAAGTAAGGACATATTTGTATTCTTTAGTTCTATTAACGTTAAAATATTCTTTATTTATATAGCTACATCGATGGCCATAAGTTCTTCTATTTACTATCTTGCAAGATATCCAGTAAGTTTATTTATTATTAATAAATACGTTGCTTTTACACTTCACTTTTTCCTAATTCAGTTTGTCAAAAGGAAATGCAAAAGAGGGCAAGGGATGAAGTTATAAGTGTAATAGGCGATGAAGTCAAAATACCAACGGTGGATAAATTAAAGGTAATTAATTTACATAAGTCTTGTGCTATGAACGACATCAACTTCATTAACTTTTTTCTTAATATGTAGGATTTACATTATCTAAATGCTATTATAAAAGAAAGTTTGAGGCGATACCCTGCTCCATTATCATATCGACAACTTCAGAAACCAACGAAATTTGGAGAATATTTACTTCCAGAGAAGTCTATAATAAAAGTTTCCAACTACGGTGTACACCATGATCCAAAATATTGGAAAAATGCTTATAAATTCGATCCCGACAGATGGTTATCAAAAGAAAAAAATGAAAAGACTCATTCATTTTCTTATATTCCATTTAGTGCTGGTCCTAGAAATTGGTAAGGATTTATGAATGATCATGTTATATTTCACATGAAACATGTATATTTATAGCACAAACATATTTTATTCAAATAGCGTTGGACAAAACTTTAGTGTAATGGAACAAAGAGTCATCCTTACAATGTTTCGTAAGTAAAAATTCATAATCGCTAAAAATTATTTCGGTTTGATTTATTAATTAATTTTGATTTTTATAGTAATCAAGTACGATTGGAGTTTGCCTAAAAATTCTATACATAAGGAAGATTTGGTTTTAAGTAAAGCATTTCTATTTAGACCCAAAAATCTCAAAATTAAATTTCAAGAAAGGATGAACATTTGTTAACGTGCATATGTCGTAAAACTTTACCTTATAAAAATTAATTCCATACTGCATAGATATTAATATTTTAAATATATCTAATATATCTAATAATAAATAATTAAAATGGTATCGATTAATTTTGATATTCAATATTGAATTTTATATACCATCACACGTTAAGTTATATGATAGATTTATTTTTTTACTAAATTATATAGTAACATTGTTATTATTTTTTTCCAAAAAAATCGTGATTTTGATAGCATATTTATAGAATATCGAAATTGATGCCATAATAAGTAATTAATTTAATTTTTAATTTCGGATATTAAATTGATTTCCTATTATACATGATGTAAATCACGTGAATAAAAAATTTAGATGATTTTTTACGTTTTTTTCATAAGATCGAATATGACGACATTATCTCACGAATCTCAAAAATTTTATAGTAATTACAAAAAGGATCATAGAATTTTTTTTCAAGAATTAAAATTAACCTGATGACTAAATAGCTTTCATTTCATTAATATATTATATAGTATCACTTTAATTTATTTTCAGATAATCAAGTGCAAGAGTAATTAATTATATGAAGGTATGTAATTGGGGAAATTTTTATTTAATTCCGATTAGAGATTCGATATATTTGACGAAAAAAAAATATTAAAACAATGCTAACTAAAGCCGACAAACCCAAGACACATCACGTAGTTGTGATTCCCGGATCTACACATACCCCAAGGTACTGCGTGGATTTTTTATAATAGAAACTAGGGAGGACTAAGAGTGTAATTATTACAACGATCAACAGCCTCCGCTAATCTCCCCATTATTCGAATTTTCAACCTGAAGCGAACGAAGGTGGAAAATCTCGGTATACAAATATTAATTAAACGTAATAACTTATAAATTCTGGAAACGAACTAACCCGAAAGAGGACATAAGAGTTATCTTTATTAAATCACCTTAAGGATCATATGATTTAAATATGTTCCGTATCGTAAGTTATTTTAATAGCCAATCACCCATAATAAAAAATTATTCATTTAAAAAATATGAAAAATATATATATTCAGCTTACCTCTCAAAAATTGGAGCTTAAAAAAAAGAAAAGATTGTAAATTCCGCCCACGAAAATAAAGAACTTCTTGCTCGCTGCAGCCGCCTAATAATTTCTAAGCTAAAAGTAGTAAATAACAATTTTTTAAATGCTCGATATAACAAATTTAATTCAAGAGGTAAATATTTCCAATATCTATAGCTATAATTACACGAGATCGGATCAATAATATAAAATTATTGAAATTTTTTCGTTTGGATAAAGAAATCACAATTCAATTCAGTCCGCCTAATCAGGTAGTAACAAAACTTATAATAATCATTCTCATATAATAAAGACTTTCACGATCAGCGCAGTAAAATTTCGAGAAAAAAGCTAGGACATGTGACTTGTAGCGAATAGCAGACCTTAACTTACACTATTGTGTGACAAATAGCGAGTGACAAATATGATTTCACACCTCACTAAATATTTATTTTCTCACGTTCTTTTTGATTATTTGGATATGCTCATTCCTATTGACGAAGAAACTATTTACCTCGATAAGAATCATTCGGAAAGAACGAGACGCGAAGTGGCGTAAGTCTTTTTTAAAATGATATATGATAAAATAGTTATTAAATATATAAATTAATTTATTTTACGTTTCTTAGCATCTCATATAACAACTTCATTTTATGTTATCTAAGGTGAATTTGCTCAGAAACTTCAATTTTATTCATATCACTAAAGTTTACTAAAATATGGTCAACATTATATTTAAAATGCGGATCAAATCTAATATTTAACATAATTAAAATGGCAAATCAGACTCCATGACAACCAATTATTAAAGGTTCCTATAGGAGTTTATAACTCAACGACTTTCTATATACGTATGTTTCCTGAAATCGCGTTCATCATTCGATACTCCACTTTTTTTAATAATAATATCGAACAATGTTTTTCCATATATACTGAAAAGGAAAGAAAAAGAAAAAAATTATTTTTTCTATTAATACAGTGCATAATTAAAAAAAATATATATATGTATGTATGTATGTATTGATAATTATTTACGTTCGAGAAAGAAAGTTTGGAATAAGGATACTTTGAGATACTCATTTGAGAATATGACAATAATCAAATCTCAAGTTTATATATTTCAAGTTCATCTTTTTTAAAGATGAATGACATCTTTTGCAATCTTGTGTGTTTAAAAAATAAAAAATTAGGATTTTCACAAGCAACTATTTTTCAAATTTTTATAAGCTTTACATTAAAATTGTATTTGATCTTTGAAGACAAAAATTTCGGGTAAAATGTTTGAATTATTAAAAATAATAATTATGTTTTTCTATTTTTCTCATTCCATTGTTCTTTAGCAAGGCAGACCTTTTACTCTTTTTACGGAATGTGCAAACACTGGTCCGCTTGAATTGCGTCATAGTATTTCTACATAGTTTAAAATTTAACGAATTGTAGCATATTCCGAAATAAAAATATTGTAATGTTGCCAATACATCTGTAAGATTTTATTGCTTCACAAGTTACTTTGAATGAAATGAAGGGTATTCTTAACCTGTGTAGTGGAATGTTTTGAGAGTCATATTTTTTTTAATATACATTTTGTAAAAATCAAATTTTTAAAAATATTTTTTATTAGTTAATAAAAATATGAGCACCTTGCTAAACTTCATATTTAAAAATCATTTATGTAAATTAATAATAAAATCCTGTTATGATATTATTCGCATTGTTCAACAACCAAAGAATAATATATTTCTACTAAATGTATGAGTAATTTTAAAAAGAAATATAAATTAATCATCTATAATAAATTATTTCATTTCCTAACAGACGAATTATCGTGTGTTAAACAAGTGAAAAAATTTTTACCATTAATTGGTATTTCGTCTTCATCTCGACTTTGTATTGCGGAAATTTTACTGCCACCTGCGGTAATAATCATAATTAATAGCAAAGAAATTTCAAAAATAGTAATAAATCGATTTTTATATTTATTTACCTTTACATTTCCGTAGTAACATTCCCAAGTAAAAACTTAACTAATTAAGAATATACGTTAATTAGATCATGCTGAATTTCATTAATATAAGTAAGCAAAGCACTTTGCATATAAAAATATAAATATAATTAAAATCTATCGTTATATGATACTCACATTTTGCGTGAAATTTATCGAGTATAATTTTAACAAAGCATCCTTCAACAATGATTTTATTATCACCGACATTAGTTAGCTTCGACTTAATTCCTTTTTGATTGGTGTAAGATACGTCTCCACTATTAATTATGTTAAAAATTAGTTCGATCCGCATTTATTAATTAGAATTACATAAAATATACGAATATTCAACCATATTTTAGTTATCTTCATTCCGCGTTCGTTCTAAAACAAACGAAACAAAGGAGATAAATCCATTATTACATAGTTATATGAAGTAGAATTAAAGTTTCTAACCCTCACCTTAGATAACATAAAGTGAAGTTCATGTTCGCTTGGTATATGAATATACTAAGAAACGTAAAATAATTTGATTTATATATATAACAATTAGCTTCAAATAAATATACATATATTTTATATTTATAAAAGACTTACACCACTTCGCGTTTCGTTCTTTCCAAATGTTTGATAATCCTCGTCGAGGTAAATAGTTCCTATTCGATCACTTGTTTCCTCGTTAATAGGAACGAGAATACCCCAATATTTACTACTATTAAACAACCTGCAGTCCTCTGAAGCAACTGGCTTCCTAATTTTTGGAGCGTTAGTAGCAATATCAGAAGGAGCTTCTTTTCTATTGTTGTCTTGCATTATAAAAAGTTGAAAAAGTTTAACAAATAAAAATAATAAAAAAATGTGCAAATTTATAATTGAGAGTGATATGAAAATAAATAAAATTCTCGTGACAAATTTCTATTAAATCGAATCACATACAATCAAATGTTTTTTTTTAAAATAAATTATTAATTATATAATTATCAGATACATTCAAAAAAAAAAATTTAATGTTAAGGACATTATCAAAATATACCTTGCGTATATTGATTATCGATTGATTGTTCCTTAATACTAGAACGTCGCCAACTTTGATAAGTATTTAAGTTAATTAAGTAATCATTTCAAATATTTTTTTTTTTATGTTTTTTAAAAAAAAAATTGGCTTGTTAAATTTATAGGTTATTCCATTTCTTCGTGCCTATAAATTGTATATACAGTACTCATGATTCAACGTACTAGATTATTTCTTGATTGGAACGAAAGAAATAAAATGTCAATTTTTGATCCGTTCTTGTGTAATTATGCCTATAGCTCCAACGATAATTCCACGAACATTCACATTTTTTATAGGATTGTCATTGATCTATTTTACGTGACATCATGCGAATTGGTTGCGTTAACTTATTAAAACAAAGACCAGATTTACTTTTGCAGAATTCATCCTGAAATTTTTTTTATCTATTATCTTTTGGAAATTCGGCGTGTCGCTTTTTTTGTTATAGTTAATTCGTATATGCAACGAGAGGTCGCTGAAAATTATAAAATTATTGGGTATAAGTTTATTAGTGCCTTTCATAATTTAAGTTCTGTATCGGCATTACCACTTACATTACTTCGATAAGATCATGAATGAAACTTTATATGCTTGTTAACTTTTTGTCGGTGGGGACGAAAACATCGCATCATAGGATAGAAATATAATGAAAATATTGCCAGTAGTTTTGATTTATTCAGTGGACAGCATTAAGTCCACAACATTACTTAAGACCGCTTAATATTAAATTAGTTCATAAATTAACTAAGAATTTAAATAACAAACAATATATTTGAATAATTTTTAATTCAATTTATATTAAAATATAAATATTTGTAAAAAATTTAAAAAGGGTGATTTATTCAATTTCTATTAATATTAGCTATCATATACTATTAAGTAAAGTTGTTTGTCAAAGATTTCAAGTATATATTATCAGGAAAACTGAAAAATGTAATACATAAAATTTATATAATATATGTCTTTGCTAATAAAAATAAATAATATAAATTATATATATAATTTTAAATAAAGATTTATAAAATAATATATCATTAAAATATTTTATATAATTTCTATAAAATTTATTAAAATATTATATGAAAATTATATGAACATTAAAAGATATAAGTATAAAAATATACTTATATAATAATTTATAAAGGATTATAGAAATTATATAAATATTTTACCATTATATTTTTCAAATTTAGTTATTACAATTGACAAAATTAATAATTATAATACATCACAGATATTATTTATTTACTAATTCAAAAAATAACAATTTTATAATAAAAGTTAAAAATTTTTTTATTTAACTACTATATAACTAGAAAAATTATATTTAAAGAAATAAATTTTAATTTATAAATATATTAACAAAATGAATTATCCTATAGACCATCATTTTTAAATGGAATCAACTCGATAGGTATAACGAAGAACTATAACTAGCATTTGAATTCCATGGTCGGCAACATTATACTTTTAATTCAATGTTTCATAGGAGAGGAGATATAGATTTGAAGGAACAAAAATCACGAGATCAGAAGAAGTGAGATACAGTCAACCCTTGATATAACGAATTTCATGTCCTGAACTTCAACTTCGCTATAGAGCTATAGTGAATTTTTTAAAGAATTTGATTGGCTAGTTCGTTATAATGAGGGTAAATTTAATATAGTTGTCCAAAAAATTCGTTATATAAAAATTGGCTATAGAGAGGTATGACTGTATATGTAAGGAGCAAGATATATGTCTTATTGAAGTGTCATATACATGTAACCTTTTCCCTTACATTAAGCATACGCTGATTGAGAAAGGATTCTTGAATAATTCCTCAAGTTAAGTAGAAAAGGCTTCTGACAGCCCATCCAAAAATTTCATAATATATTTTTAAAGTATGATATTAAGTAATATGAAAGATCATAAAAAATTTCAAATCAGAAAGCTTGATCCAGTAGATAGAATCGTTCTCTATATTGATGAGATAATATATGCAAAAAGATTCAACAGATTGAACTCAAATTCCCAGTGGTCATTTATAGTATTAATTTCTGGCTGTACCAATTTAGGAAAAACTAATGAAGTTGTGAACTTATTATTGGGAAACAAGCTTTATCAAATGTTTAAAGATAAAAAAAGGAGGGACAAGATATATTAAATATGATAATTTAGTTCTTATTAGCCACCATCTTAATTAAAGGAAAAATATACTTAAGAAAACAATGTCACCTAAATTATCTTTAGACATTGCTTGTAATATTGCTATAGAGTGAGGAGGACTGTGTCTTTCAGATAAGTATATTAATGATCATCACCTTCATTATGAAACTGTGATGTGGATCATGAATGGTTTGCTTATCTTGCTAATATAAAACGTAAAATCTCATGGTATCCACAGTATACCCCTAATTGCCATTATTCAATTGTAAAGGCCAAACAAATTGCACATGATAGAAATGATAACTGCCTTTCTGAAAAGTATACAAATAGCAATTTGCCATTATTGTGGTGTTGTGCTATAGGCTATGAATAGTATACTTCTTTTACTAGCATAAAAAATAGTGACAAATGATATCCACAATGTCAATTTAATCGATGTCTTACACTTGAGAATGCTAAACAAATTGCTATTAGTAGGGGTAGTGAATGTCTTTCTGAAAAATTTGATAATAGTAAATACGTTTTATTATGGCATTCGATCATGTAAAAAATAAAAATACATGGTGCCCTGAATGCAATCGTCATAGTATTGAGACAGCAAAGTCTCTGGCTCGTATCAAAAATGGGGATGGCCTCTCTTTAGATTATGTAAATAATAAAACACCTTTACAGTGAAAATGTGACAAGGGTCATATATAGACTACAAATTTAAAGACCATCACCAATGGTGTCCTATCTGTGGTAGACAAAATCGGACTATTTCTGATATGAAAATTCTAGCACAAAGAAATAATGGAGACTGTCTTTTAGAATGATATTACGATGCACATACAAAGCTTCTTTGGCGTTACGAAAAATCTCATATATGGGAAGCTCCTCCAAAAACTATTTTAAGAGGAGGCTGGTGCTCACTATGTTTATTTTTTAAGCGTGAGAATTTATGCCGTGAGATCATATCAAAATATTTAGGACCACCCTCAAAAAATCGTAAACCTGATTTTCTAAAAACATTAGAACATCCGAGAGGATTAGAACTTGATATTCCTTATTACCACTATGATTTTGCAATCGAAGTGCAGGGAGAACAACATGAAAAATATCATGAATTCTTTCATAGAGGAGACCTGAATAATTTCATCAAACAGCAAGCACAGGATCAACTCAAGAAAGAATTATGCGAAAAGAACCAGATGCATTAAGGTATGTTTGATATTATGTAGACCCATATATAGTTATTCCTAAGTATCTTCAAGAATTGGGTATCATTGAATAAACTCAAAACTTTAATAACTTTGCGCAATTCATTTTTTTGTGCGAGTGGAGATGTGTATACACCACAGGTTATCCAGATCTTCCTCGCAATATTCCCCAGAATATATCACAAGGGTACAGTAGCAGGGCCAGTGTCAATCAAGAAATTTATTAATACTTCGATGCATCACCACATCATGTTTAAAAAATATATGACCATTTCATGGGTAAAACTTTATTGATATTATATTTATGATACAATGAAATGCGCATTAATTTCAGAATTTGTTACGTATTTTATTATCTGATATTCACACTCATATTATGCATATACATATCACTATCTAACGGGTAACCTTGTATACGATGCTAAAATATCAAAATGTTTCCTATCGCTATATTATATAATGGAACCATATCCTTCTCTGCTTGAGCCTTATACAGTGCGTCTGCATATTCTTTTCGATCAAGTTGTTGAAAAACAAGGGGTGGTAAACCACCACGAGCAAGATAAAGCGCCATGAGTGAAAGTCCAACACGTCCATTACCATCGTAGAATGGATGTATATGAAGGAAGAATGAAAGTATGCGACATGCGTTCATAAGAGGGTGCATTTGATATGATTCATGATACCCAACATTATCGCTAGTGACGGTCTTGTTGTAAAGTTATACAAACTTTTCCATCAACACGGGTACTTCCTCTCCATACTACAGAGAACACAAATTGAGCCATAATGAAACTAGACAAGTGGAGATTAATAAACTAAAGCTTACTGGATAAATGGTCAAATGATAACCAAATGCCAGCATTGACACAGTTCGAAGCATTTCTGCTTGCTGGATTTGGCCCCATAAGTCAACTTTCTCTTGTGGAGTATCTTTCAAAAGAGTACGATGGATCTTTTTTATATTGTCGATGTTTATTTCTTTTTCTGAATTTAGTAAGGTATTGTATAAATAATGGGTCGCAAGCAAGTGGTTACAGATTTCAATAACTTCAATTTCCTTTCCAGGTTTATCAAGAAGAGATTTCGGTTCGGGTAATTGTGCTTCATCATGTTGCAAATCGTCAATGTTATAGTCTTGGTTCATTTTTTCCCAAATGATTTGTGACTCTACACTTCCTAGTGAATTTCCCTCTATGGTACAACTTTGATGCGAAAATATTACAATCAAACGTTGAAGAAGATCTTTGGTTAGAATCTCGATAGTATCTTTGATGACAGATATATCATCCAGAAAACTGGAGTTTTTTGTGTAAAAGTCTATCGAGGAAGTAAAAAATTGACATAATTGACATTCCGAGCAAAAACATTAGAATTTACTGTTCGTACCATAATCCTGTGCGCGCCATTCAAACAGGTGAAAATAGTTCTCCCAGAACTTCCCAGATTTACCAAGATCTAAATATTCTTTCGACCCTTCTTTAATTTAGAGAAAGAAGGAGTATAAATCTACGAGAAAAGTAAGAAGTGTTATTTTTTGAACGCACGGTCTGAAATGTGCAGATTCAAAAGGTACCTCTTTTAATAAAGCAAGCCTCTCTTCACGCTGAGCTATTGAAAAGTATGAGCAGAGCCGAAAACTGTTGCAGAAATAGGTGAAAGCAGAACTTGTTAGGGGAAGAATTAATTTTTTACATAACATGATGGGTGTAAAAATTTTTTTCGTGACTTTCTGAGCAAAATATGAGCACTCTTATCCTAGCAGTCATCATTTGCCGATCATTTTTCATTTTATCATAATCCGATTGGAAAATCCTACATAATAATATATATTGAAATTTTACATATAGCTAAATGTTATTACCATGTATTATAATATCAAATTTTATCGATATTGAACTAATATTGGGTAACATTTACTAGAGAAAACTGA